>LPNX011004514.1:80826-127739 GCA_001517045.1 Pseudotsuga menziesii | reverse complement strand
CTCTTCATAAGTCTCCGTCAAAGTGGGCTTGGCCCTACCTTTTGCGAACATGGCCAGGTCAGGACCCAAAGCTGAAGTATAATACTCGATTAGGACCTTTTTTGAAGGTTTATCTGCATCAGAGAAGTTTTTAAGGTATGCTGTAAACCTTTGTGTAAAACTGTGCACTTTTTCCTTCTTTTCTTTTTTCAAAGCACAAAGTCCTTTCATAAGGGCAGCATGAGTCTTTTGGACCGCATACTTACTTCTAAACATTCTTTCGAAGGTGTTCCAATCTGGAATAGAATTGGCAGGCAAACCAAAATACCAAGAGGCTGCGGCTCCTTTAAGGGTATGTGGGAAGAGTCTACAAACCACATCTTCATGGTCCACTGCCCTTAATCCTTCTATAGCTAAATAAAAACTCTGCAGGTGGTCGTCTACCAATATCTTCTCATTGGGATCAAACTTAGGCAATAACTTTTCGAAGGCTTGAGGTAGGTCGTGCAAAGGTGGGGTCAGATTCAGAGGTGATCTGGCTTTCCATGCAGGTGGTGGGTTTGGAGGATTAGGTGGCTGGTTTGCGTTAGCTGCTGCCATTAATCGAGGTGGAGAGTGCGGAGGTGAACCAACTGGGGTGTGAATAGGAGAAATATAAGGGGTCTCAGGGCCTTCTTGATTCAAAGGTAGCTCTACTTCTTGTAAGGCAGTCTCTACAAGTTCTTGCCAGTCTCCAACCAACACCGAGTCTTCTCTTATAGGACGATCTTTCCTCTTGTATTCTCTTCTAGGCAATTCGGGAATGATAGGAAATCCTCCAATCTTCTTTAAGTATGCCCTGGTGTGTCTTCTCACATCGTTAACAATATCATTGCGGACAGGGTACAGATATTCTCTTTCTTCTTCTTCCGGAATTGAATTGCGTGGTACACTACTTCCAGAACTGTAACCAGTGGAATATTCTTGAGAAAATGGGTTTCCTCGGCCAGCCATGCACTGGCGGCCCTCCTTCTAGCGCCAAAACTGTTGAGGCCTGGAAATTCGCAGGCGGCAATAGTAAGGGATTCTCCCCAATCAGCGTTCCCAACTAGCCCGCTGACTGTTTGGTATAGGGAATCCGTCCGGTTCACGGTCCGGCTACCGTAGGTCAAGTAACGAACAAAGGCTTTATCGGTTGCGGCCCGACCCACCGAGTTTTTGTATTTTGACTTAAATGAATGCTATTCACGTGCCTAACTAAATGCAGGGTGATCTAGATGCAAGGAGTGGTCACAAAGTGATGCGCAAGTTCTTACCTCTCGTCTTAAGCTCACAAACAACTAAACCAGATACAAGCAGAAATAAACTAACTACCTAAACTATCCCTAGGGAGCGAGGTTATCATCTTAACTGAGCAATACAATATCACATACGGTGAGAAAAATCACAGATAGCTGATACTTTTCTCACGGCACATGAAAAACTTATAAATATTCAAATAACCAGATAGCCGATCATTCTATAACAACATTTATTGCTCTTAGTGACAATGCATCCCAGAAAATACCGAAGAATAGTTAACAAGAACTTAGGCTCAAAACATCAAATATCCTTACAGCAAATGAAATACAGCTGAAAACGAAATAGTTCCTCTTCAACATTATTCATTGAATTGCATTGGTACATTTCACTTCTTTACTCTTTCCAGCAGGCAAAATTGCAGTTCACTTTGCAAAACAAAGTAGTTCCTCTTACAAGCCAACCATTACAAAATTTTCTAAGGGAAAAAGCCCCTTTTTTCAGTCTTCCTTCCCATTATTTAAACTACAATTGATCCTCTGGGTTCCCTCAGTGCATGACCTTTTAGCGCCCTTGACCCTTCAGTTTTCCTTCTGGTCGTTGCGTTTTCTTCAATCATTTCAATAGACGTTTTACCCTCTGACAGTAACTGCTGAAAACGCCTCATCGGCGCCTCTGTCATCCGCTTGGCTTGTCCTTTTCCTCGCCGTAGGCCGCTCTCGCGATCCATGTGATTCTCCCTGCATACAATTTAAGTGCATTATCCATTCATACGAGACATTGGGCATCGAAAACCTTGTAACTATGATGAAAGATCCACAAAGAAACTATCCTGGCTCTCCGGGTAAAAACTCACGAAAAGAATCGGCAGTCGGGCGAGACTTAAGTCGGGCGGGCTGAGAATCCGGCATCGAATGGGTAAGGTTTCGGGGGGGGACGCAACGGCGGAGGAGCACAAGAAGAGGGTGAATGGAAACACGGGCGTCGTAGGCAATCGGGCGGTGGAGAGAAGTGGGTCGGAAGATAGAAAACTCTGCCACCCGTAACGACGGACGGGAAACTTGCCACAAACATGCGATGGAGGCTAAACAAGGCAAAGTTCGGGCGTCGTATGAAACTCACGTCAGCCACTGACTTCATCCTCCCGGCCGCAATGGCGGATAGGTAGGAACTCAGGACCAAGCGATTTGGGCCGTCGAATCGGGCGTCGGATGAAACTTCAAACGGGGGGCAGTTTTCTCCGGGAGCCGCAACGTCGGGTAAGTTAGGACTAACAAACTTCCGAAAGAGGCCCGATCCAAAGAGAAAAACAACAGAGCTAGGATTAACTTGCAGCCCAAAAACCGTCTTTTTCTTGTTCATGCAAGATTTTCATACTCGAAGGGTACCAGAAAAAACCACACGACTCAAGCTAAGTTGGACGAAGCAATAAAAAAGGCGAGCAATCAACTTCAAATGCAAAGATAAGCTCCAAGACGCCAAGCTTTCCACAGTCGATTCAAGCAAATTATGATAAGGAGGGGTCCCAGAGTTTAAGTAAAAAACTAAAATTGGGGAAACAGGTTGCGGCAGCAACAGGTGTTTGATGATAAAGAAATAGCAGAGTACCAACATGATTGGAAGGAACAAGAAGCTAATGCAGTAGAATGCTATAACCTCGCAATTGATGAGGATGATGACCCGCGCAACATTAACATTCCTGAGTCAGAAGGACACTGCGAAGTACATGGACTAGCAGTCGAAGCACCTGAAGTGACTCAGCCCTTGAAAACAGGGAAAGTAAACATTGGATCAAAAGAAATGCCTAAGTATGCTACCATTGGAGATTATTGGGATGAAGAAATGGTGAGCAAAGTGACCCAACTTCTCCATGAGTACCAGGACTTATTTTCGATGAAGTTCTCAGAAATGAAAGGTATCCTTGGTGATATAGGAATGATAAAAATCCCTTTGAAACCTGATGTGAAGCCTGTGAAATAGCTCCCTTATAGGTTGAAACCCAAGTACAAAGAAAAAGTCAGGATGAAGTTAGATAAGATGCTCGCTGCAGGAATCATTAAGGTTGTGGAAGACATTCTGTTGCAGGTCGAAGCTCGAAGCTCTGTCGAAGCTGATGTTAGGAAGTGTTGAATGTCCTTATTGTGGTGCAACCAAATTTACTGGTTGTGCCGAAGAAGGAAAGCTATGTCGGAGCTTAAAATGCGATCGTTGGGAAAAATCAGATTTGGTGGCGCCGGTATGTTAACTGTATTAACTATTGGTAATGATGAGATTTTAGGAAATCTACCGCCATTTGGACAAGATCTCTATCAGATTGGTGTCTTCAATGCACAGTTGTGACAGATTTGGTCATTGAATTCTATAATAAGACACCCAGCCCTGCGAATTTCGCATTACACATTTTCTTGAGTTTTACAATTACGTCCATGTTAGCTGATCGCGAAGTTCAGGAATTAATAAGATAATTTGAACTGAGGGGCCTATAGAACCTTATGAGCACCCCACCTGCATCTGCACCCTGTGAAGCAACTCCCCCAGCATTAACTTAGCCAATGCAGACATGATCTACTAGGAATAAGTTTAAGCTCGAAGTTCGTTCTAAGCGGAACGAAGACAGACACAAGCAATCAAGGAAAACACTGGAGGATCCCAAGATGAATCCATCTGGTTCAGCAGAGATCCAACCTGAAGGGGATGAGAACGTTGCATCGCAGCGTCCACCATATCTTCCACCTATTCGACCAGGAGTTCAACCACCTCGGCGGAACGCCAAGTTCAATTTACGCACCCCTTCGCTACCACAGGGTGTGCAGTTGGTCGGGTCAATGACAGGGAAAATAGACCGGCTGAAGT
Source organism: Pseudotsuga menziesii (assembly GCA_001517045.1). Classification (NCBI taxonomy): domain Eukaryota; kingdom Viridiplantae; phylum Streptophyta; class Pinopsida; order Pinales; family Pinaceae; genus Pseudotsuga; species Pseudotsuga menziesii. The sequence continues at coordinate 123,629 of LPNX011004514.1, read as the reverse complement.
ACATAGACCATGATACAAATGATCATGGGAAATTCCCATAGTTCGCACCTGGGACATACTTGCACTCTGTCCACTATCCGGAGACTGGAGCGACATTATTAGAAGTGAAACAGTGGGCTGTTGGCTTGGAGAAAGCTTGTTTGTTCAACATGCTTAATGTTCCCCACTTCATTCGTAGCACACAGGTGACCATGGTGGTCAAGCAATTATTAGCGTTGGTGCATGATGGGCACCTATGGATTGGAAACCAGAAAATAGCCATCAATGGAGAACTCATTCACCGGATTACGGGCTTGCCGAAGGAAGGACCTGATCCTAGCATTGAGTTTATGGGAAAACATGAATACATGAAGCTAGCACAGAGAATGAAGGAACACTTCAAGCTGAAGAAAGGAAAGAGAGGGTATCAAACCTTGACCATTCAGCATGAAAACATTTGATTTTCCGCAGAACTCTTAGCATGCAAGCTAATGTGGAAGTGCAGACCGAATGAAGTATCTACCCTGATCGTCAGTATTGCTGCGAACTATGTCGAAGGCTACAGTTACAAATGGGTAGAGTACATTGCCAAGGAATTCCTTGAAGATGTCCGTGATGCGCAGGAGAAAGGTAGACCCTTTCACTATTCATGGCTGATAGTGCTTATTGCACTGGTAGGATGGAAAGAACCTACCGAGGCGCAGTTTGTTGATGTGCCTCTGAACATGCCTGGCGCAGCAAGGTACGCATCTCTTTGGGTGTCACAGGACAAAGCATCCTAGCAGGCGACGAACTATGTGTTTTCCTTCTATGCCATGAACATATCCTATGAGATCCTGCAGACACCGCGGCTCAGTAATGAGCTATTTGCTCAGTATGCGGCAATGGCCAATTTCAAGGCCGACATGCACAATGTCTTCATCCAGGCCCACACAGATAATAAATATGCATGCTGGAAGTTTCCATATGTGGTGACCCAAGAAGACATCCTCGCAGTAGTTCAGCAGTGGTCGGCTGAATGGATGAAGGACGCAGGGACAAAGCCCAACATTCCAATCCCTCCAGTAACCAATGTGGGCACTGGCCCTAGTTAGATGCAGCAAAATGATCCACTCAAAGAAAGTGAAGAACAAAGTGAGTCGCAGCAGAGTGGAGATGGCGGAGATGATGAAGAAGAGGAAGAATCAGTCAAGACAATATCAGACCCCAATCACCCAGATAAGCGCAAGTCGCCAGAGGCAGAGGAATTTGCTAAGCCTCTGCCCAGGAAGAAAGCTAAGGTGTCGAAGGATAACAATGTCATCGAAGAGCCTACTTTGATGATTGAGGAGCTTGATCAAGCGTTGAAAAATTCTATAGAGGCATTAACCAGCAAATGGAAAGAGTTTGCATCTACGCACCTTGATGCGCTCACTAGCGTAGCGCAGTGAGTTGAAGAACTTAAGACGCTAGCAAAAAAATCAGCGACTGGTGCTGCAGCAAGCAGTGTCCCAGTAAGCGCGCACCCAGACACAAGACAATGGCCAGCCAGAGATAACAGAGGACAAGTGTCAAGTGTAGCCCTCATAATAACTGACGCAGCGTCTCACTCGGAGATGAGCATGACAGTCGGGATAGATTACACCCAGTTGTCTATGACGGAGCTGCACCTTTCTCAACTGGAAATCATGAGGGAGATCCAAGAACGTGATAGCTTCTCGCATAGGCAGTTGGAAAATACCATGAAGCAGAGAGAGCACCTCGCAACGCAGTTGGAGGAAGCGGAGCAGAGGAAGAGGGACGCAAAACATAAGCAAGTCACATTGGCGTGATTATTAGATGAGGCATGTCGAAGTCTCCTTGAATTCGACATGTAGGCTGAGGAAGAGCCAGAGTAAAAAATCGCCAAGCTGAAAGACTACGCACAACAGTCTCGCAGTGAAATAGAGAATCTCAAAGCAGAAAATGAGGCTTAGATTGCGGAGCTTCAACTTCGCATCATCCCAGAGAGCCCACCAGAGGTCAGGGAGCAGCGCTGCAAAGATATTAAGGCCTCAGCAATGAAGATCTCAGATCTCGCGAGCAGCGCAGTAAAACTACTAGAGGAAACCGTTGATGCCTGGGAAAACTTGCAAGACAATCCAGAAGTAGAAAAGCTACAAGAAACCATCAAGCAGCGAAAGACAGAGCTGGATGCAGTGAAGGTGGAAATTAAGACTCTGCCTCCTATGCAGAAGATGCTCAAGGTAAAGAAAAGTAAGGAACTCCAGCAGGAAATTGAGTTGTGCAGAAGGAAAGCAACACTGCTGGAAAATTCTATGTAGCCCCTTGTCAACGAGGCCTTGGAGTTGAGTACTGCTGCAGACAGCCAGCTCAAAGTTCTGAAGGAGTATGATGCATTTGCATGGGAAAAGGCCAGCGAAGCATCAGCAGTAGCATTGCAGGAGTTGGTGGAGAAGGAGCAAGCAACCAATGATATCATGCGTGGCCTCAACAAGTAGTTTATTATCTTCACCAACAAGATTCTCCCACCAGACGAGAAGCAGAGTGTCCCGGGACAGAACATTGGTGAGTCTTAGGGGCCTGTTGGGGCACACGCCTTAACGGTCATTAATTTTGGTAATTCCACGGTTTTTGTGGAAGCTTGTAAGTGGATTTGCGATGCAAAATAGTCTTAGGGGTGTTGGGGGTGAGTCAAAGTCCCTCTTTTTGTAAATGTCCCATTATTTGCGGGTGCCCATGGTTTAAGTCCATGGTATTGTAATGGTGCACTTGTATAAATAAGGCACTCATGTAAAGGAGTCAAGTAAGGTTATAGTAGGTTCTATTATGATGATAAATTGAGGCGAAGGCCTATTTTGGTTTAAGGTTAAGTCCCAGCTGTGTGCGTGGACGACCTCTGCAGCTGAGTGCGCAGAGGGTTTTTATAAGAAAGGTTCTGCAGCTGAGTGCGCATATTTACAGCTAAGTGCGCAGTTTTGGGTGATTAAGAGGATCTGCAGCTGAGTGTGCAGATCAAAACTGTGATTTTGTGAAGAGTTGAATATAAACACAGTTCTGTGGATGTAGCCCCTACACTGGGGGTGAACCACATTATATCTTGTGTTGTGGTGGTTTTTTTGTGTTGTTTCTGTTATGTTTTTATGCTTTTGATAAGTAGGTGAATGCTAAAGTAAGATAACTGTTAAATATTAACTTCGCAGTGAATTCCCAGTTAAGGGTTAAGCAAGAAATGTCTTTTATCTAAACTGCGAAGCTATTTAAGTGAATGTCGAAGCTCTATTTTGCATAAATATTTGTTGTTAAGGCGAAAGGTACAGTAATATCTCTCTTCTGCTTGTAGAAACTTGATTTTGCGGCACCCCATAACTGTTTCAGGTGAGACTGCAACCTGTTCGCAGGTTGTTGCCGAAAGGGCCAACACTGTGGGTCTTTTTGTTGGTGCGAAGATAATAGTATAAAACCTAGGTCTGCCCTAAGCCCAACAGGGTTCCACAAGGTCAAAATAGGGGTGATATGGTGCTAAGGGGGTTTTGATGATGTGAATCTATGGATCCAAGGTAAATTAGACACACCCACATATGGGATATTAGCCTATGACACAATCTCCAAGGAGTGTGAATTGACCCAAAGAAATTAGTGCCTTTAGATGGAGGGACAAATGGAGTCCAAATTATGCCAAATTGTAGATTGGGGTAGTTAAGGCAATTATCAAGGTGGGTTTTAAGTAGCATTCCCCAATGTAGGCTAGATATCCATAGATCTAAGCTTGAAATTGCATCACCCAATGACCCAAGTGGGGCACAACCCTCAAAATGAGGAATGGGGCCCACACTGAAAAAATAAAAGGAGTGAAGCACTAGGGATAGGTTATCAAATGAGAGGAGTGCAAATCAAGCGGGATCTCACCTACCCAAGTGAGAGAACTAGCAAAACTCACCCAACTAAGGAGTGCGACCTCACCCAAGGAAGGCTAAGTGCCTTGGAAAATGTGTCAGATGAAGCCCGATTGCCACTAAACTGTAGATCCAAATGGTCATGGATGCTATAGAGGTGGGTTCTTTTTATTATTCCCAAAGACAATCTAGATCCAAGTATATCTAGAAAAAGGTGAAAATGATGGTTTTAATCAATGAGGGTTTTGAGATCTAAGAGAATATATGGATAGGATAGAAGAATTTCATACCTCATGGATGTTAGTTTTTTTATCATATAAGCTAGCATTATGATCTTAGGATCTTTTCACTGAGAGAATAACAAGCACAGCAATAAAACATAAGCACATCACAAGAGACAAGAGACACAAAGAGTTTTCCTCGGGGAAACCATAAAGGATAAAATCCCGCAACTTACTCAAAGATAGAATCAACACCAAAACAATAAAAGCCCAAAACAGTAAGATGCACTCCCGACAACAGTAGTCTTCTTCTTGTCTAGTCCCAGTGTATTTCCTTCCTCACTAATGCGCCACACTTGAGTGAGTGAGTGATGTATGTTGCAAGTGATAAATAGAGAGGCTCTCACTCTCTATTTATATTCTTCTGTTCACTTGAAGTGCACTCCAACATGTTGGCCTCACTTAACAATTACTTACTAGAGCCGACATCTCTAGGAGTGTCTAATAACCCTAGTGCCCCACTACTTGTGGTGACTTTGCCTCCTCCAACCAATAGGAGGGTAACACAATGGTGGGGACTATTACCCTGACTTACAATGACTCACCTAGGGCCGACTTCACTAGGATATTCTAATAACCCAAGGGCCCCACAACTGTGGGGACTTTAAGCCTTGACCAATAGGAGGGTTACCCACAATGACTTGACATGACTTTCTCATTATAGAAACTTCCTGGAATAAACATCGGGGTATGACATGACTCAAATACATTACAATACATCCCGGAATGAACATCGGGTTACAATAGATAAGAAATACAAGTGAATACATTCTGAAGTTACAATTACATCAACACCCCCTCTTAACTAGGAAGGTATTCACTCGACACAATTTATCAGCACAAGTCTTCTTCTCTGTATCATCTATGTCATCGTCAGGTCTTCGTCATCTTCAAAGTCATTTTCATCTTCAAGCCATCTTCATCTGTAAGTCATCTTCATCTTCAAGTCATCTTCACTGGATCTGGATCATCTCTCGATCTGGATCATCATGGAGCATCATCACTGGATCTGGATCATCTCTCGATCTGGAACAACATGGAACATCATCACTGGATCTGGATCATCTCTCGATTTGGATCAACATCACTGGACTGGATCTGGATCATCACTCGATTTGGATCATCATCACTGGACTGGATCTGGATCATCACTCGATTTGAATCATCATCACTGGACTGGATCTGGATCATCACTGCTGGATCATCATCACTTGATCTTGATCATCACTCGATCTGGATCATCGCTGGCTATCATCACTGGATCTCAATCATCGCTCGATTTGGATCATCCCTGGTGCTATCTCATGATTCTTCTCGTCACAGGAATTTCTACAGAGCCAACCCTTTTTCATGCTGGTTGTAGGCCTACCCATCATGTAGGTCTTTGCCCAGCACTTACATCTAACCTACTCGTCAGAAAGGCACACCCAACACTCACATCTGATCATATAGGAACCAATCCTATAATCACATCAGAAAGGCCCATCACTCACATTCACCAGCATGATAGGACATCACATCACTAACATCTGTGAAACGGCTCAACACTTATATCTGACCTACTTGTCAGAAAGGCACATCCATCCAGACAGGAACACATCCTATCACAGTGATGGAAGACTCCCATCCAGACAGGAACACATCCTATCACAGTGATGGAAGATTTTCCCACTTTCATCCAGGCTGGAACACATCCTACTCACAATGATGAAAGACTCCCATCCAGGCTAGAACACATCCTACTCACAGTGATGAGAGATTTCAGCACTTACATTTGAGCACGTGGGAACACATCCCTCAGTCGCTCCAGAAAGGCTTTGCACTTACATCCATCCAGACAGGAACACATTCTATCATAGTGATGGAAGGGCTTGCACTCACATCTGATCCTACGAGAACACATCCCAGCAGTCATATCAGAATGGCCACCAGTCCTCGACTGAGCTACCTGGTAACTAACCAGGTGCCTTGATTCTCCTAGAGAATGGCAGTTTCCCTTACATCCAACCTGCTCGTCGAAATGGCCAACACTCACATCTGACATGGAAGGAACTTAATCCTTTAGCCATGACAGAATGGTTCAACCCTTACATCTGATCAAGTGGGAACACATCCCTCTATCACATCAGAATGGCTATGCACTCATATCTGATCACGTGAGAACAAATCTCACGATCATATCAGAACGACCCTCAGTCATAAACTGAGTTTTCCTGGTACCTCACCAGGCAGCTCCATTCCAAGAATGGCAATAGCCCTTATATCTGATCATGTAGGAACCAATCCTACAGTCATATCAGAATGGCTTAGCACTCACATCTGTCATGGAAGGAATCAATCCTCTCACCATGATAGAATGGCTCAGCCCTTACATTTAACCATGGAAGGAACCAATCCTCTCACCATGTCAGAATGGATATGGGACTCATCACTTTCCCTTGGAGGAAATCTCGATCTGGAGAACACCAAGTCTCTCTCTGAAGTACTCGAACTTTATCCTAGCCAATGGATTTGTCAATACATCAGCTATCTGTTCCTCCGTCGCAACATACTGGAGCTTCACCGATCCTCTCTACACCATATCCCTGATATAGTGATACTTGATCTCGATATGGTTTGACTTGTCATGGAACACTGGATTCTCTGACAACTTCATGCAACTCTGGTTGTCACAATGTATACAAGTAGCATCCAACTGGAGATCAAATATATCAGACAGTAGCTTCCACAGCCATACTACCTCACAACTAGCTGAACAAGCTACGACATACTCTGCTTCAGCTATACTCAGTGCCACATAGGATTGCTTCCTGCTAAACCAAGAGATCACACTTGATCCCATACTGAAGCAACATCCTGAAGTACTCTTCCTGTCAATGGCACTGCCTGCCCAATCTGAATCAACATAACCCTCTAGGTTAATCTTTTGATTCGCATCATACTTGAGCCCATAATCAACTGTACCCTTTAGGTACCTCAGAATATTCTTTGCAGCTGTCAAGTGAACACTTCTCGGATCTGTCAAGTACTGGCTCAAGGTGTTCACAGCAAAGCAAATATCTGGTCTCGTGTTCGTTAGTTATATCAAGGAACCAATCATCTGATGAGACATCATAGCATCAACCGTCTCTGATGAAGCATCACTCAATAGCTTCAGGTTCGATGCCATAGGTGTGGCCATAGCCTTGCAGTCCATTATCCTAAAACTCTTCAGGATCTCTACTGCATACTTCCCTTGTCCACACCTCCATGCCTAGAACAATAGTGCATCGACACATAACAAGAGCATCATTGATCTTCCACCTTCAACCTTTAAGCAAAGGTTGGAATCCACTTTACTCTCAGTAAAGCCTAGAGTCATCAGTAATTTTCCCATCTTGTCGTACCATGTGGAACCTCAAGATATTCTGTAGTCACTCCCTCTGAAGCGAATCATCATACTCCCTCTGTCTTCTGTACTCTATGCACTAAAACATTATGTACTAGAGTGACAAGTAGTATCCATCTAGGATCATTAAATACCAAGATCCTCTATTTTGAACTTTTTCAAAAGTTCTTCTCACATCCATCTATGAGCTTGTCATCCTTTATCAACCTTGTAGCAAAGGTTAAGATATTCATCAAGATAATCATGTATGTGTTATCCCATGGGTGTCTTCTGAATTCGTACAAGGCCTTCTTTCATTTGCACACATGATCATGTCATGTGACTTCACTTCTAGTAGCTGTAAATGTTTCTTCGTAGTCTATGCCTTCTTTTCGTGAGAAGCCTCGTGCTACGAATCTTGCTTTGTATCCCACGATGTTTCCATTTACTGCATGATGGAACTATGAACTTCTCTTCAGGTCTTGATACTGCACCTTGACATCATTCTTCTTGAACTACTCTTCCCTTTCTTCTTGGTGGCTGGAAGGTTTTGTATCAATGATGTCATTGTATTCGTCATATTATTCTTTGTCTTTGAACTATCGTCACTTGTTCTTCAAAACAAGTCTTCATTCTTCTTTGCTTGTAGGCGATTATGTATGTGGTCTTTCCTACAAGTCAAATGCAGTTGTATGGTTAGAAACATTTCATAAGGGATATTCATACTGGCAAATTATTATGTATAAATATATGATCATGCAACTGCTTTAGCCAATACAACATTCATCCATATCTCACTGAAACTTTCTAGATGCCTTCCATCTCTACCAGGACAACATTGCGATTGTGCACTAATCCAATATGTCAGCAAAGAGGTTTCAATGGAGAGTTGTATAGCACCATGAGCTACTTACCCATCACATGCATATTAGTAGTATACTGTCATTAATGCAAACATCCTATCATGCATAATACAATGACTGAATATAAACAAATGCATAACAAAACAATGAAATGACAATTGAATACTTATATTTATTTGTTTCATGGGTAGACTGCTCCTTGATCCTTCAGCTTCATCGTCTTCTCCATTCATGATAGCATCGTTTCCTATCCAAATGCTAAGGTGGATAAGAGGTTCTTCAAGAGTTGAGTTCTTCATATTTCTCATCGATTGAGGGATCTTCTTTGGATGGTGAGAGCTTGATCTTCAGTTGCTTCCATCTTCTCTTCTCTTCTTATGGGTAGAGATTCTTCTTCTTCCTAAAGTCTGCTGAAAGTCATCACTTCCTTCTGGCACACATTCCTCACATGAATGAATCACATGATCCTGGGAGCCCATTCAAGGTGGCCATCACCACTTCTGCATTCTTCGCTTCTTCTTTTACCGCTTCAAGTAGTTCTTGATTTGAGAGACCCTTATGACTGCATGGTCTCTGCATTCTGGATCTTCACATTCTTCAACTGGTTTCTTAAGGTCATCTTCTGATGTATGTTCTTCCCTTCAAATAGCTTGGTCAAGGAATCAAACATCTTTGGTGTATTTAAGGAAGACACTTGTGGTATAAGTTGATCTGTGACTAAATCAACCATGATCTTCTTGGCCTTGACCAAAGTTCTTCTTGTGTAAGGCTTCTAGCCTCATCTCCCTCTGGAACTGGAACCTCTATACTCATGTAGGTGTCCAATCCATTTTCTTCAGAGAGATCAAATACTTCTATGCTTGGAAGTTGTGAACTTCACCAAGCTTATCATCAAGTTGATGTGATAGATCACTTTGAAATGAGAACCTCAAATGGAAATAGCAAAGGATTAGATCTTACCGATTTGAGGTGTCCGTCTTAGTTCCGGAGTTGGCTGATCTAGGGTTTGTCACATAAAACCCAATTTTCAGAACTTGGAATCTTTCGAATCTGATTGGATAGACAGATAGATCTCTTCAAATAGAGTTTTCCAATGTACTCCTTTTCTGAAAACAATGGAGGGAAGCTCCCGAAACAGGAAGCCCTAATCTTCCAATTTCTTCTGCAGAAATGCCTATTACTGTTTCTATGATATCTCTGAAATTTCTGCTACTCTATGTCTGAAATTTCTCACTGAGGTAACCTCGCATGTCCCTGATTCAACACCATAGGTTTCATCAGAATTGGTTTCACCATTTGGGATTTATGATCCTTTTCCCAAGGTGACATGTTACAGGACTGTCCAAAAAAGCAAAGTTGTACGGCATGCCACGTGTCACTGGTTGATCTTCTAAGTTTGATATTCTGAACACCGAAATTATAGTCCATGCCATTTCTGGAACATCTTTAGGAATTCCATTTGGACCTTTGTAGCCCAAGATATTGCAATTCTCCCCAGGTATCCTGTTTATGGATGAATTCTGGAAGAGGTTGGAACCCTAACTTGGAGGGATCATATCTCCCAGAATATAGTGAATCTGAGGCTGAGTTTTGGAAAAAGTGTTCATCAGGATTTTATATTTGTCCCCTACAATTTTCAGCTTTTGATACTTTTCCAACCTTGGAATATAGCGACTGTACCAAAAATTTTCAGTTTTAGTATTTAGGGTTTTTTTTCTAGCTCGGGGTCAAACTAGGGTTTGACTTTCCTGGAGTTTCACCCAACCAAATTACTTGATCTAGGTCTCTAAAATTATGTGTTGATGAGGAGAACAATCCTATGCTGGTCTCACTCAAAAATTACTCTTCTGTAGAAAGCCCTAATTTCTGTATCGAAAACTGAAAATGCTCGAAATCGAATTTCACTTCGACAGAAAGATGCGCCCTTCAATGGAGAGTCAGCCTAGCATACTTTTGCTGATGGATTGTGGAGAGAGACCCAAAAATTAAGAATCCCTAGCTTCTGTAGCTGCACAATGTCTTCTTCTCAGGTTAGCTCTGATACCATGTTAGTTTTTTTATCATATAAGCTAGCATTATGATCTTAGGATCTTTTCACTCAGAGAATAACAAGCACAACAATAAACCATAAGCACATCACAAGAGACAAGAGACACAAATATTTTTCCTCGGGGAAACCATAAAGGAGAAAACCCCGCAACTTCCTCAAAGATAGAATCAACACCAAAATAGTAAAAGCCCAAAACAGTAAGATGCACTCCTGACAGCAGTAGTCTTCTTCTTGTCTAGTCCCAGTGTATTTCCTTCCTCACTAATGTGCCACACTTGAGTGAGTGAGTGATGTATGTTTCAAGTGATAAATAGAGAGGCTCTCACTCTCTATTTATATTCTTTTGTTCACTTGAAGTGCACTCCAACATGTTTTCCTCACTTAACAATTACTTACTAGAGCCGACATCTCTAGGAGTGTCTAATAACCCTAGTGCCCCACCACTTGTCGTGACTTTTCCTCATCCAACCAATAGGAGGGTAACACAATGGTGGGTACTATTACCCCGACTTACAATGACTCACCTAGGGCCGAATTCACTAGGATAGTCTAATAACCCAAGGGCCCCACAACTGTGGGGACTTTAACCCTTGACCAATAGGAGGGTTACCCACAATGACTTGACATGAATTTCTCATTATAGAAACTTCCCAAAATAAACATTGGGGTATGACATGACTCAAATACATTACATTACATCCCGGAATGAACATCGGGTTACAATAGATAAGAAATACAAGTGAATACATTCCGAAGTTACAATTACATCAACAATGGAACATACCTAGAAGATGAAAACTAGAAGAGGCTTGTGACGAGGATTACTTCCCACAAATATCAAATGCTAAACTTTTATGAGCCCTTCTTGCCAACGTTTTGCCTCCAACCAAATCAATTTTCCTATTCCTGTCAATCAAGGACAAAAATATTAATCAATCAATCAAGAATGAAAAGAGACACATACAAAGAGATGATAAACATGAATTGTTGGTACAAAAGACAAAACAAATCCTTGTCACCCAAAACATCCTCTTGAAGCTTGAAGGGTAGGACTCCCCACCAATTCGCACCCCTCCAAAACGTCTTCTTTTGCTACAAAATAATGTTAGTTGAAGATAAAATCAATATGGCCACCAATGTCTCTTAGTGCATAGGAAGAAGCATTTACAATCACCACAAGCATTCCAATTCCAAGATCCAAGATTCCCAAGAAAGTATTTTTATTCCAATAGCTTAGAGCCAAAAAAATTTAGATCTCTCCACCCTTTACAATGAGAAGCTCTCTCCTTTAAATAGGAATGAGAGATAACAAAATCCTAACCACCTTTAAAATGGATGGCTAATATTAAAAGATCATAATGTTCGAATCAACGGTTGGGATGAGATCAACATAAAGTACACGGATCAATACAATAATATAATATATTAATGGACTAAATCACCCTAGGAGAGGGGATCCCACTCAATAAAAATGAATAAAGTTCATGGTGGGTCCAGGGGGTATTAACTAACACCCCTAGTGTGTCTCCACGGCACAATAAAAATAAATATAATTTTTAAATGAAAAATAGTGCCGCTTTGAGGAGATCGCGAGCCTCGAAAAGCTTCAAAAAAATAATAAAATATGCCGAAGAGATGGATGTGGGTCCATCCAAGTGCTGAAACTATTGGAGAAGGAGTGGAATACATCACACTCATCATCAAAACTCATCCCATGCCATTTCCTTGGCTCAGTAGCCCAAAGCAAATTCTTCAATAGCCATTTTTATTATTTTTAATCTGCCTCAGGAACCATGATATGGCCCAAAATGCGTCTTGGAGTACCATCATTGTCAAAATGATCCCACCAGGATCTCTGGGAGGGAAGTAAAGTGGTAAAAAAAAGTGGCTGGGCCACCCCCTCCTCATACAACACCCTAGGTGAACCAATCAAATCACCTCTTTGCTCTGACAGGCCACTCATCATGGAAAAACTGCACGAGAATGCTATACTGAGACAAATATCACTGTAACTGCCTAGAACTGAAAATAAATTGTCTCATTGGACTCAGGGAGACAAAATACATCTAAGGTGCATAATCATAGGCCCTGCATATCTCTGCATGATTAGGTACAATATCCAATATGCCCAGACAGATAGAATAATAATATGTAACTGATCAAATAATCAATAATATAAACCAGGCTAACATCAATCTGCTGCAAGTGTTCAGAGGTTAAGACATGCTCTACAAATCATTCAAATAACAATTGTAACAAGTAGAAATCATTTCATTGGTGATATATCAACCAAATATAGAGTTTCTTTAATTAATTATAACTCAGATCAGACTTTCAAGACCATACTCACTTCATAGTTGTAATCAATTTGCTAGTGAAGGGTGAGGGCTAGAAATTAAATGGTTAGGATAAAGGGTGACTACCAACTTGACAATGTGACAGTTTGGTTATGGAAAGGGGATACTCACTCTAGCATATGCCAGACAATAAACAACAAAAGGGATGGGAGTGTCTCACAAATGGATAAGTTATGTTCGAAGGTGCTTATTCACCTTGACAAATTCCCACAATCCAAATCAAATACAAGTGAGGCCAATGATCTTTAGATATAAATTTTTAAGAACCATTGTTTTTTGGGCCTTCAAATTTCCATAGCATTGGTCCATGCATTAATTACACAGATTTTATTATTGAGGCTTCATTCATTCATGTATGTTTAAAAACACTACTTTTCATGAATTTGGTTTCACACGATATTCATTTCAGTATACTTCATAGTCAATTTCATTAGGCTTGCCTTGCATTCATGTATGTTCAAAAACACTACTTTTCATGAATGGATTTTTTTCATAAAATATTCATTTCATTTCCAAATAAATTGTATTGGTGGAAGCGCTATTTGTTTAAGGTTTAGCCAACACAACCTAGGAAAATCAGAGTCGAGACACAAATAAACAAGGAAGCTTGTCCACCACAGAGGCTCTAGTGGGGAAAGGTTCTCCATTCCACAAGTCAAGTAATAGGCCAGGATAAAAACATAACTGGAATGTAATTGATGGGTGGAGACAGTGGAAAACTAAACCAACACTAGCAAGCCAAAGTAGGGTGGGAATGATCACCTCTATTCTCCCTAAGGAGGGTAAAACTAATGAATATGGGTCAAGAACTTCTAGATCTAAGCAGGGACATACATACATAATATCAATACAACCAATTCCACATATTTATATGACTGCCAGATCATGACGCTAGATGCTAATACATGTCACAAGAATGAGTATAAAAGCAATAATAACCAATCACAAGGTAATATACGCCGAGTGATATACATGTAAATAATCAATCTGAACCAACATCTGTCCAATGAGAAACTTATGATGTAAATATCGACACTACTGACTGCTCTGCAAATGGATAAATGACCACATCAGTCCTCAAATCTGAGTGTTCTGAGACTCAGTCATGGCATGGGAAAGTACTATAGTCCATCATCAAATAGTGATCCATCATATATGCTCATCTCAGCATCTCATATGTAAGGGAACTGGTTGAAAAAGTGTACTGGAATCTAAAAAATAGAATATGGTAGCCCGGCTACTGTATATGTGATAACATACCCCACTAAAAAGTGAAAAGGGATAGATTTCAAACGGAGCAATTGACACTTGATTAGAAGTATGAAAACTGAACCCTGAAAAAGGGTTCTGGTTTCCAGATGGGATACCAACATAAGTAGATGAAGGGCTTACATGAGGGGTGGATGGAGGGATGTTCCCTCCATAACAAGAAAATCCTTGAACAAATGAAGTGGAACCACTAGGACCACTTTGAGTGTTTTGCAAAAATGGATAAGACGTAAAAGGTGCACTAGGTATCCCAGTAACAACACCACCAGATGATCCAATAGTGTTTGAAGGTGCCGAGGGACTAGGCACTCGAGCACTTGGAGAAACCAAAGTTGAAAATTTCAACGACACCATAGGTGTAGCAGATGAATTCAGCCTTGGATCACTCACTGGTGAAGGAGAGACTCCACTAACCATCATGGTTAAGGTGGGGGTATAAATTTCCCCTAGACCTTCTCCTGAACTAGAAATAACAAGACTCAAAGGAACACCAATTATAGGTGAACCAAAAGGATGAACTTGTACCAACATGGTCTCTTAGGTCAGTAAGAGGTGTATTGTAATTCCTTGTAAACTCTTTAGCTTGAAAATATTCGATCTCTACTGACGAAAGATCAGTCTGAGTGTATCTAAGTTTTGACTTGTCTAGAACTCCACTGACACCAGTTGATTCAAAATAACCGTTTGTGTCCAATATCCTCCTTTGAGGTGGTGGTGGAGGCTCCACTGTTAAAAGCAGAGGAAGGTTTTTCAACCTTCTAGACCTACGAGGAGGTTGATCCTCCAGAACTAAAGATTTCTAATCACATACCTAAAGGTCATACTAGATCACAAGCATACCACATAGCACACTACTAAAAAATCCTAAGTATCACAAACACAGGCAGGTAAAAGATATACTTTCTAATGGAGCGTCTGGGATGATTAGATCCCATAACAAACCAATGAAGATTGAAGAACAGTTACCTGGGGTCCCATGATAATGTTTATGGGTGCAAGCATTTGAATCACCAAACTTCCCTCCCAAATTATTATCTGGGGTTTCCTCCCAAGTCTGCCCTAGGTACAGTGGAAATAGCCTTCCACCGTCACCTGTGAAAGAATCCTAAAGTCGAGATACTAAGGCTACCCAGCTTACAAAAATATTCCAATGAAACAGTCGTAGGTTTAACTGGTGTGCATGGGAAGGGTAGCTAAGCCCAAAATTCAAGCAGCACTGGCACCTCATGGGGCCCAAGGTGGTACTGAATGAACCCTCGTACACACAACAATCCTGATATCTGCTCGAGCAAAATATTGGATGGGTATCTCTGCAACTAAGTCCTCACATGATCTCATGCTTAACTCCTGTGTTAGAGGAGATTTCTGGTTGATCTCTTGCAAACTTGGATTTACCTAACGATAAGCCACTGATTCTGAGTTTAAATGATCTTGGATAGTTAAAGATATCCTCGTCTAAGATCCTAGCCTAAGCTAGTTGATGTAGACCCTAGAAAGAAAATGTTGCTAATAGATTTTAATTAATAACGTTCTTTTTAAGTTTATTATTACTCAAGGTAGCGGAAGTGCAACTCATGGTGTTTTGACTCAACAGAAAGCAAAGGTGATGTAAAAAAATTTCAAAAAAAAAATGCTATTCAAAATGATTTTTCTTTTTTTTCAAAACAAATGAAATTTGTTTAAGAACTTTCAAAAACAAAAGACTTCTTTTTTTACTTTTTCTTTTTGAAAATAATTGAAAAACAAGCATACAAAAAGTCTAACTAAGACTAACAATGCAACTGCAAATGCTTTGTTATATTTTTCTTTTCAAAAAATCAAAAGCTAATGCAAACTAATGCAGCTAAGCAAGTCAAAACATATGAACATGTATAAATTCTAGAAAGAGTAATAAGATTCTATAATTACCAGCTTTAAAGACTCAACAAGGCTGGGTCAAAACCCTGCTTAGGTTGAACTACTGACTTTGGAAACCAAGTAGATCAAAATATTGACAAAATTGAAAATTTCAAACCACTACTAAAGTAATCAGACACAAAAATCTGATCAGAGGACTAACAGAGGTCACAAACTCACATAACCACTTAGACTTCAGCCAACAGAGCCAAGAGGAAATACCTAAACAAAATATTGCACATGTAACCAACCTAACCTACTCAACATAAACCTTGTAAAGACAATTTATAGTGAAATGCACTAGACTACATATCAACACATACATAGGAAACAACCTTAAATAAGAAGTCAAATGCCGAAAGTACTTAATAAGTTGATGAGTGCACTTATTGAGGATGGCCTCTAGCTCCAAAATGATATATCCTTCATTATCCAATTCTGGTAAGATGATTTGTGCTCCGATGTTGGTGCCAATCACTTTCTTAAGACAAGAGACATGAAATACTGGGTGAATGTAAGAAGGAGGGAGTTCCAATTTATAAGAAACATACCCAATATTATGAAGAACCTTATATGGCCCATAGAACTTTGGAGCCAACTTCTGATGCCCTTTGAGTTTTAAGTAGGATTTCTTGTAAGGTTGTAGATGAAGAAAAACCATATCATTGACTTGAAAAGTGCGCTCAAAACGGTGCTTATCGGCTTGTTGTTTCATGCGGTTTCTTTCCAAGTGAATATTGTCCTGTAGAATGTGAAGAATCTAATCTCGGTTTTGGAGAACCATGTCAACTTCCTAAATTGGTGAACTGTTGGGGGTGTATAGAAGGAGCACTAGCAGTGCTTGAGCATAAACTGCTTCATATGGAGTCATTTTAGATGTAGTATGGTAGGAAGTATTGTACCACCATTCAGCTAGAGGGATCCATTTTTCCCACTGATTTTGTTGTTTAGAGGTGAAGCAATGGATACAAGTTTCCAAACATTTATTGATGACTTCATTATGACCATTTGTTTTTGGGTGATATCTTGGAGTCATATTCAATTTGGTACTAGTGAGGCGAAATAGTTCTATTAAAAAATGACTTGTGAAAGTTGCGTTGCGGTATGAGACATTGGAAGAAGGGATTCCATGAAGACGCGATATCTGGTCCATGAAAACTTGTGTGATTGAGGAAGCAATATATGGATGCATGAGAGCACAAAAATGACTATATTTGGAGAGTCGGTCAACCAAAACCAGTATTACAGTCTTCCCTCTATATTTAGGGATCCCTTCAATGAAATCCATTAAAATATTTGTCCAAATCCTTGTAGGGATGGATAGGAGTTCAAGCAATCTGGGAAGGAGTGTTGTTTCACCCCTGTGGTGTTGGCAGGTATAAAATTTGGCCACCATCTATTGAAATTCCTATTTCATTCCCTTTCAAAAACGTTACATTGTGCTTGCTCATACATTTTGAGGAACCCAAAGTGCCCTACCGATGGAGAAGTGATCTATCGGACCTCAACTTGTGTGCATTA
Source organism: Pseudotsuga menziesii (assembly GCA_001517045.1). NCBI lineage: Eukaryota > Viridiplantae > Streptophyta > Pinopsida > Pinales > Pinaceae > Pseudotsuga > Pseudotsuga menziesii. Next base: position 106,171 of record LPNX011004514.1, on the reverse strand, counting down.
AAAGTTTGTGTTAAAAGAATGCGTTCAGCAGGTTAATTAATGGAACAACATTAACATAAATTAAATACTGACAACAGATCTAAAGAAGCACAGAATCAGAGCGTCACAAACAGAAGTTGATAACGGAGTTCACCCCCTCCAATGGGCTACGTCTCTGGGTCCCTCTCCAATGGGTACCGATCCAATTAATCTCTTAAAAAAAATGGTACAAAATGGTTCTGGAAACAACTTCAGCAATTGTAAATGGAATGCTGTACAAAGTATTTAAGACCTTTCTCTGGAAATTACAATCAGCAAGGAAAGCTAAATCATAACAGAGAATGTCGACTTCAAAAGAAACAGCATCTATGCACTTCACAGTAAAATCTCTCTAAGCTTCTCATAATAGAGAAATGATGCTCTATGCTCTGAACAATCTGCCTTTTTCCCACCGTCTGTCCCCCCGTCTCGGTGGCCAGCCTCCTCTATTTAAGAGTTCCGAGGAAGGATAAGTAACGGATTTTTCTTTATTGTCGTTACAACCATATGTTAGACTGAATCATGCCATCCCACCAAGTCACGGCCCAAGCGTTATGCTACCACGACTTTCTAGATCCCCAAAACATTGCAACCAACTCCACGCACATGTGCCGACTCACAACACGTTGCAATGACCGCCACTGGGCTATGCCACATGTAACATAACCATTTGATGTCACCATCAACTTCGCAGCATAAAAATGTCACGGTATATAAGGACTTCGCCATATACCCGATCCGCTGTCGCAGCCTATAAATGTCATGGAATATAAGTAACCTCCACAAACCATTCCATGTTCAACTGGACGGTGCGCGAACTGCGCAGTCCATGCCACAACTACGCGGCATGCGATAAGCTGCACACCATCTGCGCAGTGTGCGGTAACTGCGTGGCTCATACATAGAATGTGCGACTCACGCACAACTGCGCAACTCATACAGAGGCTGTGCGACTCATGCACAAACTGCGTTGTGCGGTCCCTGCGCAAAGTGCGCACTATGCGATAACTGCACACCATGCTAAAACTGTGTGGGCTGTGCATATAATGTTAGCATACGAGTTAAAACCATAGATTAATAAACCTTGTACCATATTGGATCAGTGTAATTTGAAGATGAATAATCCACCGGATTAAGAAGCATGGAGTTCATAGAAAACATGATGTTGAAGATTTGTGCCCCGGGGAAGCACCAGATGACCCTTGTATCTTAGAGAAGAACCATCCCAAGAGTAATGCGGTACAATAGAAAGGTTACTGGCCAACTATTAGATCATTTCAGGTAATGAAGAGTCATTGAAATATCCTTGCTGAACAAATTGTAACCAATTTGGAATAGGCATAGAAATAGTTGAAAGAGAAACATGGTAATCAAATGTGTAGGAAAGAGAATCTGCCACAACATTGTCTTTACCCTTCTTGTAAGTGATATCATAATCATAATCCATGAGATTTATAACCCATTTATATTGTTTTGGGGATGAGACTCATTGTTCCAAGAAATATTTGAGACTCTGATGATCAGTCTTGATGCAGAAATGATTCCCTAAGTGGTATGGCCACCACTTCTGTACTACATGCAAAATAGCCATCATTTCCTTCTCATATGTAGAGGTGACTAAATTCTTATTGGAAATGGATTTTCTAGTGAACGTAATGGGAGGTTCATCTTCAAGGATAATAGCACCAAGTTCATTGTCACAAGCATCACTCTCAATAGTGAAGGGCTTGGAAAAATCGAGCATAGATAAAAAAATGTGGAATACACATAGCTTGTTTTAGTTTGTTAAATGCACACTCATCAACATGTGTCCATGTAAAAGCATCCTTTTTTAGTAGATATTTTAATGGAGCTACCATATTCCCATAATCCTTGGAAAACTTGCGGTAGTATAGTTAGTCCCAAAAACCCATGAAGGCTCTTGCGTGTGTGAGGATGCTGTGAGGAACCTACTGCAATAAATAATGAAAATGCAGGATATAACAGAAATAGAAGACCACATAAGGATTTTTATTGTTCATGGGCCACTTCGAGGGGGAAACCTTTTTTGAGCAAGCTCAATACATATAACTATTGGATATCTTCATTGGCCTCAAAACTTACTTATATACTAAGTCTAATCTAAACAACTATTACTCCCCATGAATGTGGGATAATACATATACTCATGGGACGACTTACAAAGCACATGCATCTAACAACGTTAGGATTAACAAAGTAAAGAGAAGGGTTGACATGGGTTCTTAACAACCCCTCCCTCTTAGAAAATATTTTTCCTAAAAGCTTTAGAAATGGAAATTGTTATTGAATCTGAAGAATTGGTTCCCATGTAGCATCCTTTGGTTGCATGTTGTGCCACATAATTAATACCTCTGTGATGGATTGAGAGAGAAGATGAAGAGTTCTCCTATTGAGGATGGTCTCTAGCTTGAAAATGATGGATCCTTCATTATCTAGTTCCACTAAAATAGTTTGTTATATGTTGTTGGTGCCAATAACTTTCTTGAGATAAGAGACATGAATTCCTGGTTGAACATGAGAAGAAAGAGGAAGTTCCAATTTATAAGCAACGAACCCAAGCTTGTGGCGAAACTTATATGGCCCATATAACTTTGGAGCCAACTTATGATGTCCTTTGAGTTTTAGGAAGGATTGCTTGTAAGGTTGCAGAAGAAGAATAACCATATCACCAACTTGAAAAGTGCGTTAAGAATGGTGGCAATCGACTTGGTGTTTCATTCAGTTTCTTTCCATGTGAATATTTTCCTGGAAAAGGTGAAGAATCTGATCTTGATTTCAGAAAACTGTATCAACTTCTTGAGCTAGTGAACTGTTATGGGGGTTTGGAAGGATCACTGGAAATGCCTGACCATAAACTGCTTCATATGGATTCCTTTTAGATGCAGTATGGTAGGAGGTACTGTACCACCATTCAGCGAGAGGGGTCCACTTTGCCCCATGATGTTGTTATTGATAGGTGAATCAATGAATATAAGTTTACAAACATTTGTTGATAAATTCAGTTTGATCATTTGTTTGAGGGTGATACCCCGAACTCATCCGCAGTTTGGTGTCAGTGTGGCGAAATAGTTCTGTCCGAAAATGACTTGTGAAAGTTGCATCATGGAAAATCTAGGCCATGAAAATGTGTGTGACCTAGGAGGCGGCATATGGATGTATGAGGGAAAAAAATGACTATATTTGGAGATGCGATCAACCACAACCAATATCACTATATTCCCTCCATATTTAGGGATCCTTTCAATGAAATCCATAGAGATATCCGTCCAAACCCATGTAGTGATGGGCCTCATGTTGGGAGGGATTCTTCCAGGAAGAAGTGGAATATGATGGTCATCTGGTATTGAAGGTGGAAATCCCATCGGTTTAGAAAAGACACATGCATATTGATCCAATTTTTTTTGTAGAGCCAATGGAGTAGTGGAGACCGCTAATGGTTGCATCTGAATGGAATGGAGCTGAGTGATGACACCATGTGAATTCTTCTTAAGGATATTTTCCATGTGATGTGAAATGATGGTGCTGAGAGACCCTGGTTGCAAGCCTTTCAATGTGTTCTTTTTCCCATTGACTGAAAACTGCATCCAAAGTTCAGCAAAATCCCATAAGATGGGTCCAAATGTGCGTAACCATTGAGTGCCCAAAATCACATCACATCCGCCTAAGGGCATGGAAAACATGTTAGAGCACAAGTTATAATCTTGAATAGAGATACACACATTGTGAAACTTTACTTTGCAAGTTAAGGTGCCCCAATTGAAAATAATGACTTTAAAGCTAGAGCAAGTATGGACAAAACAATCAGCCTCTTTGGTGATCTTAGGGTCAATGAAGTTATGGGAACAAGAATCAATGAGTATTGTAATAGGGATATTCTTGAAGAAACCTTTGATCCACAAGGTTTGTCGGGTAGTGACTCCAGCTAATGCATGGAGATATATCTCTGCGTGGTTGTCATGATAAGGAGGGTCAATAGGCGGCTGCTGAATTTCGACATGATCATCTACTAGATCCTGACCAACTTCACAAATTTTAGGTGCAGGTGGAGAAGCCACATCCAAGAGATAGAGTTTTTTTTATCAATAGATCGATGTCCCTCTCATCACATTTATAACAAATCCCATTTTCTCTATGTTCCTGCATCTCGGCTTCAGACAAATGCTTAATAGGAGTGGTGCTAGGAGTTGGCGTGATTGGGCGTTTTGGGGAAACCATACTTCTGAATGGAACAAAAGTGGATTGGGAGTGTTGTTGAGCTATGATCTTGTCCTCTGCAAAATTATCCAACCCTAGGGATTCCATCATTGTGTTGGGGAAAAACATTTTAACCTCATATCGGATTGTATCCTTCAGACCAATGATAAAACAACTCCTTTAGAGTGCCTCAGAAAATCCTTCTATGTGATTGGCCAATTTCTCAAATTCTGTCTGATACTCTCTCACGGTGCTCATCTGGCGAAGTTTAGTGAGTGATCCTGTGAAGTCATCAAAAGCACTAGGGAAAAATTGTTGATAAAGGAGTTGGAAAAATCCTTCCATTGTGGCTCTTCATGATCCTTGATGTACCAATGGAACCATTGAAGGGCTTCATGTTCTAAATGAAAGGATCCATGTGGGACTTTGGTGACGTCAAAAGTGTTATGCTTATTGAAGTATTGTTCTGCATCGTATATCCATCTAGTTGGATCATCACCATTGAAGCGATGGAAATCAAGCTTCGACCCACAAAAGTTGTTTGAAGAAGAGAACCTAGTGTCTGTAGAATACTCAAGCTGCCGTCGATTTCTCATGGATGAATGCTGAAGATAGAGTCTGAGAAATATTTGATCCATATCTCTAAGTTCGTTCATGAAGGAGGAAAGTTCATCTTGATAGCATATAGAATAAGGGTTATCAATACAAGTACCTTTTTTTAGATGGTTGATCCTAGCTTTCAATCCCTTCTTCAAATGCTCCAAAGCTATCTACACTTCAATACGTGCAATAAATATTGATGCTTTCCAATAGTACCTCTTATTGTTATATAAATAAACATGAACATATTAGAATTTTATTTATATATAAATGACAACATAGATCATGATTCATAATAACAAAATCATGCATTACAACATATGTGGAAGAAATACATTCTTTATTACTAAAGGTTTAGGGAACATTAAAACCCTATCTGAGACAATACTTCTTCTATAGACCAGGAATTGAGTCCTCCTTTCTCCTCTCTCTCAGATATTTCTCTAGCTTAACCTTGCTCCCCAAAGTTTCTCCTCATCCTCTACCCCTCCCCTCTATTTATACTTGCTGATGAGGAGAGGTTACGAGGCCTAGGATGGTTAGGGGAGTTAGGGAAGTTACCATTTCAAACCCAACTACCCCTAAAATAATCATGTTTTTATCTTTAAGTTTGTCTTAAGGGAATAACATGTATTATTAAGGAAACACACGAATGACTCACCTTCTACACAGGAAAGTCGCGAGTGCAATATTTTAGGAATAACTCATGTGTTGCATAAAGGCTGACCCATGAGTGATACACGAGTTGTCTTAAGGGGATCCACGAGTGCAAGGAAAAATCATGTATAAAGGTTTGCAAGGATGAAGAAACAAATATGTATTAAAGCTTCACTTCATCTATAATTTTTAGGCTACTTCAACCCACTTTGTCCTTTTGTGTCCCGACACATTTGTTGTTAGAACTCAGACAAAGAATTGTTGTTTCATGGTATAACACAAGGGACAAATTACAAAGAATACACATCCAACACAATTATACTAACGAAATAAAGAGGACGATTGACACGATTTATTAACATCCCCTCCCTCTTAGAAAATATTTGTCCTCAAATATTTAGATGTGGAAATTGTTATTGAATTTGAAGGAGTGGTTCCCATGTATCACTCTCTGGTTGCATGTTGTGCCACTAAATTAATACCCTTGTGATGGATCGAGAGCGAAGTTGACGAGTGTTCTTATTGAGGATGGACTCCAGCTCCAAAATGATGGATCCTTCATTATCCAATTTTGGTAAAACATTTTGTGCTCCAATATTGGTGCTAATCACTTGATTAAGACAAGAGACATGGAATAGGTGAATGCAAGAAGAAGGAGGAAGTTCTAATTTATAAGAAACGTACCCAATATTTTGAAGAACCTTATATGGACCATTGAACTTTGGAGTCAACTTTTGATTCCCTTTGATTTTCAAGGAGGATTTCTTGTAAGGTTGTAGACGAAGAAAAACCATATCACCGACTTGAAAAGTGCGCTCAGAATGATGCTTATCGTCTTGTTGTTTCATGCGATTTTAGTATGGTAGGAGGTATTGTACCACCATTAAGCAAGAGGGAGACACTTTTCCCCATGATGTTGTTATTCATAGGTGAAATAATGAAGATAAGTTTGCAATAATTTATTGATAACTTCAATCTGACCATTTGTTTGTGGGCGATACCCTGAACTCATCTGTAGTTTGGTGTCAGTGTGGCAAAATAGTTCTTTCCAAAAATGACTTGTGAAAGTTGCATCTCGAAATATTTGGGCCTTAAAAATTTGTGCGACCTAATAGGTGACATATGGATGGATGATGGCACAAAAATGAATATATGTGGAGAGGCAATCAACCACAGCCAAGATCACTATATTCCCTCCATATTTAGGGATCCTTTCAATGAAATCCATAGAGATATATGTCCAAACCCGTGTAGGGATGGGCCTGTTGTTGGGAGGGATGATACCAAGAAGGAGAGGAATACAATGGTCGTCTGGTCTTGAAGGTGGAAATCCCATTGGTTCAGCAAATTCACATGCATATCAGTCCAAAATTTGTTGTAGAGCCAATGGATTAGTGGAGACCGCTGATGGTTGCATCTGAATGGAATGGAGCTGAGCGATGACACCATGTGAATTATTCTTAAGGATATTTTCCATGATATGTGAACTAATGGTGTTGAGATACCTTGGTCGTCAGCCTTTCAATGTGTGTTTTTTTTCCATTGAATGAAAATTGCATCCAAATTTCAGCAAAATCCCATAGGATGGGTCCAAGTGTGCGCAACCATTGAGTTCCCAAAATCACATCACATCTGCCTAAGGGCATGGAAAACATGTTAGATCGCAAGTTATAATCTCCAATAGAGATACACACATTGTGGAACTTTCCTTTGCAAGGTAAGGTTCCCCCATTGACAATCATGACTTTAAAGCTATACCAAGGATGGACAAAACAATCATCTTGTTTGGTGATCTTAGGGTCAATCAAGTTATGGGTGCTACTAGAATCAATGAGTATTGTAAGAGGAATCTCCTTGAAGAAACCTTTGGTTCGCATGGTTTGTGGGGTGGTGACTCTAGCTAATGCATGGAGAGATATCTTTGTGTGGTCGTCATGAGAAGGAGGGTCAACAAGCAGCTGCTGAATTTTGTTCTGATAATCTACTGGATCTTGTGCAGCTTCACAAATTTCAGGTGTGGGTGGAGAAGACACATCCAAGAGATAGATCTTTTTCTCATCACATTGATGTCCCCAGGTGACTTTCTCATCACAATTATAAAAAAGCCCATTTTCTCTATGTTCCTACATCTCAGCTTCAGAGAAATGCTTGATAGGAGCGATGGCAAGAGATGGCGTGATTGGGGGTCTTGGGGAAACCATATTTCTAAATGGAACAAAAGTGGATTGGGAGTGTTGTTGAGCTATGATATTGTCCTCTACCAACTTATCCAACCCTAGGGATTCCATCATTGTGTTGGGGAAAAACATTTTAACCTCATATCGAATTGTATCCTTCAGAACACTGATAAAACAACTCTCATAGAATGCATCAGACAATCCTTTTGTGTGATTGGCCAATTTCTCAAATTATGTTTGATACTCTCTCATAGTGCCTGTATGGTGAAGTTTAGTGAGTGCTCCTATGAATTCATCAAAAGCACTAGGGTCAAATCATTGCAAAAGGAGTTGGCAAAAATATGTCCATTGTGGCTCTTCATGATCCTTGATGTACCAACAGAACCATTGAAGGGCTTCATGTTCCAAATGAAAGGATGCAAGTGGGACTTTGGTGACATCAAAAGTATTATGCATATTGAAGTATTGTCCTGCCCTATATATCCATCCAGTTGGATCATCACCATTGAAGCGAGGGAAATCAAGCTTCATCCCATGAAAGTTGTTGGAAGAAGAGAACCTAATGTCTACAAAAGACTCAAGTTGTCCTTGATTGCTCATGGCTGAATGCTGAAGATGGAGGCCGATAAATTTTTGATCTAGATCTTTGAGTTTGGTCTTGAGGGCAGCAAGTTTTTCTTCCATTTGTTTAGTTTCCGCCCATTTTTTCCCTCTTTTTTCTAGCTAAAAATAAGGGAAAAAAATTTCCCACTTATTCCAAAGAAAGTGCTCTGATACCAGATGTGAGGAACCTACTGAAATAAATAATGAAAATGCATGATATAAAATAAATAGAAGAACAAAAAGGGAATTTTATTGATCGCATGCCACTTCGAGGGGGAAACCTCCTTTGAGCAAGATTAATAAAAATAACTCTTGGATATCTTCATTGGCCTCAACACTTACTTATATACTAAGTCTAATCTAAAAAAATATTACTCCCCATGAATGTGGGATAATATAATATACTCATGGGACAACTTACAAAGCATATGCATCCAACAACAATAGACTTAACAAAGTAAAAAGAAGGGTTGGCATGGGTTCTTAACATATGCAACTAATTTTTCATGGCATCTATTTTGAAAGGATCTATGCGAACCCATTGTGTTGAAACAATATGCCTGAGATACTCTACTTCCTTCTTCCCCAAAAACGATTTAGACTGTTTTGCATGGAGATGATGATCACAGAAAATTTACAGTACAAGATCTAGATGTTGGAGATTATTATCCCATGTTTTACTATAGATGAGGATATCATTAAAGAAGACCAAAATGAAGTTCCAGAAGTAGGGCTGAAATATTTTATTCATCAATGCGTGGAATGTGGAAGGATCATTCGTGACGCAAAATGGCATGACCAAAAACTCATAGTGGCTATCATGTGTGTAGAAAGTTGTTTTAGGGATATTATCCTCATGAACCTTAAGTTGGTGATACCAAAAATGAAGATCCAACTTGGACAAAAAATGAACACCATGAAGGTCATAAACAATAGGAATTGGAAACTTATCCTTGATTGTGATGTGATTAAGTGTTCAAAAGTCAATGTAGAGGCGTTATGACCCATATTTTTTTCGGACAATAAGAATTGGTGAAGAAAAGGAACTGGTACTAGGGCGAATAATACCTTGCTTCATTAATTCCCAAACAAGCATCTCAATCTCTGTCTTGTGGTGAAACATGCAACGATAGGGCCTGATGTTGGGAGGGACACTTCTAGGAAGGAGCGAAATACGATGCTCCTCTGGTCTTGAAGGAGGAAATCCCACTGACTTAGCAAAAACACATGTTTATCGATCCAAAACTTGTTGTATATCCAAGGGAGTAGTTAATACCTCTAAAGGTTGCATCTGAATGAAATGGAGCTAAGTGATGACACCATATGAATTCTTCTTAAGGATATTTTCCATGTGATGTGAACTGATGATGCTAAGAGACCCTAGTTGTAAGCCCTTCAATGTGTGTTTTTTCCCATGACTGAAAATTGTATCCAAATTTCAACAAAATCCCATAAAATGGGTCCAAGTGTGCGTAACCATTGAGCACCCAAAACCACATCACATCCTCCTAAGGGCAAGGCAAACATGTCAGAGCGCAAGTTATAATATCCAATAGAGACTTGCACATTACGACACTTACTTTGCAAGGTAAGGTGCCCCAATTGGAAATCATGAATTCAAAGTTGGAGCAAGGATGGACAAAAAAGTTAGCTCGTTTGGCAATATTGGGGTCAATGAAGTTGTGAGTGCTACCAGAATCAATGAGTAAGGTAAGAGGGAGATTTTTGAAGAAACCCTTGACCCACATGGTTTGTGGGGTGGTTGCTCCGGATAATGCATGGAGAGATATGTCTAGATGGTCGTACTAAGAAGGAGGGTCAACATGCAACTATTGAATTCCATCCTCATCATCTACTGGATCTTGAGCATCATCAGAAATTTAAGGTGCAGGTGAAGAATCCACATTCAAGAGATAGATCTTTTCTCAACACATCGATGTCCTTAGGTGAATTTATCATCACAATTATAACAAAGGCCTTTTTATCTACGTGAAAACATCTTGGCATTAGACAACTGATTGATAGGAGTGGTTCTAGGAGATGGAGGGATTAGAGGTATTTGGGGAACCATATTTCTAAATGGAACAAAAGTGGATTTGGAGTGTTGTTGAGCCATGTTATTTTCCTCCTCCAACTTAGCCAACCCTAGGGATTCCATCATTGTGTTGGGACACAACATTTTAACCTTATATCGGATTGCGTCCTTTAAACCACTGACAAAAAAATCTTGTAGAATGAATCGGACAATCCTTCTGTGTGATTGGCTAGTTTCTCAAATTTTGTTAAATACTACCTAACATTTCCAGTTTGATAAGGTTTGGTGGATGATCCTGTGGCATCATAAAAAGCACTAGGGACAAATCATTGCAAAAGGAGTTGGCAAAAATCTGTCCAGTTTGGCTCTTCATGAGCTTTGATGTACCAACAGAACCATTGAAGGGATTCATATTCCAAATGAAAGGATGCAAGTGGGACTTTATTGACATCAAACGTGTTATGGAGATTGAAATATTGTTTTTCCTTGTAAATCCATCCAATTGGATCAACACCATTGAAGTGAGGAAAATCAAGCTTTGTCCCACAAAAAATGTTGGAAGAAGAGAACCCAATGTCTGTAGAAGACTTGGGCCATTGTCAGTTGCTCATGGATGAATTCTAAATATGGAGGTTGATTAATTTATGATCCAGATCTTGGATTTTTCTGTTGAGGGCAACAAGTTCTTCTTCCATTTGTTTATTTTTTCCTGTGTGGGTGACAACCTGTTGAAGCATGGAAATTCCTAGGTAACAATAGTAGGGATTCCCCCAAATAAGCGTTCCCAATTAGCTCGTTATTGTTTGGTATGGGGAATCCATCCGGTTTACGGTCCGACTACCGTAGGTCAAGTAACATTTAAAGTATGATTTACTGGTTGCGGCTCGGTCCACTGTTTAAGTGTATTTTTTTTAATTTTATCTTTATATATGATATGCAAGTGCCTAATTAGGTGCAATCGATAGAGATAATGAAGATTTCACAATGTGATGCGCAGGTTCTTACCTCTTGTATTACCTCTTTCGCTTCTAAATCATAAACAAATAACATCTAAGTTAAGCTAACTAGTTCTATCTAACCTATCCCTAGGGAGCAATATTATATTAAGATGAGTAATGTACTGTACAACATGCATAAAGAATATTACTGATAGCTGTTCATAATTAAGAATACATGAGTGTAAGTAGAAAGATAAACAAAGAGATAGCTCATTGTTAGTTAACACATTGATTACTCAATATACTACATAAGTTTCACAAAATTAACATGACATCATTCATAAAAAGGAAATAATTCATAAGTCAGAACGATCTCACAGTTTGTAGAAAAAGCTGAAACAAAAATAATGCGACATTCAACCAATCTACAACATGCATTTGAGACTTCACAATGCCTTCTCCAGTATAAAATATGACTTCATTATTATAAAAGGAAGTAGTTCTTCTTACAGTAAACTTCACAAAAATATATCATGAAAAAGGTCCTTTCCTCTATCGACTTGATCTCTATTTATACAATTTCAAATGTCTCTTGGTCTCCCTTGCCCTTTGGGATACAAATCAGTTACAAAAAAGGCCTTTGTCTCCTAGTGAGATCCCTAGCTTAGGAAAATATAATATTATAAAAAAATGCATTAATAAAACAAACATGCTAAGTGGACACAGCCACATCATTTATGAATTGCTTCCAAATATTAGCATCTGTCGCTATGGTCTCAAACTCTGATGGTTCTAGGAATATGATAGTGACCTCATGTTTGGCAACTTGGGATTTTATATTTTCCACTCTGGCTGGAATGAATCGAATTTGATCTTCCAATAGATGATTGCTTACTACTTCCTGGGCTATTACAGTTTTAGTACTTTCTCATCTAAACTTTTGATCAGCTGAATACCTAGTTCATCCTTCTTGGCATATGACTTGCAATTGTTTTAAATATTCTTCATGCTCAGGTAATTATTCTAACCTTTTCTTTATAGATGTTTGACAATGGTCGTAAGTTGTGAGTGCCTTTCTACATAATTATGTGCAAGCACCTTTAGTCCTTTGGACTGCCTTTACCAATTCGTCCGCAGCTTTATTCCTGAATTCTATTAGTTCATACTCCAGCTTCACTCTCTCTAAGTCTTTGATTGGTGCATTAGCTGGAGTTTACTTGGTTGCTTGTAACCAAGTCAAATGTCTTTGAAGAATTTCCAGGATATCCTGGGTCCTGTCTATAAAATGAGAAGCTCTACTCACAATCTCCTCCAACCTAGCTTCCACTTGCCGGACTTTCAACATCTCATCTACTATTTGGAGTTGCATCTGATAAATTTTACTTCTAAGCATGAGGGCTTGCTTTGTCAATGGCTCAATATCTGTTCTTTGCTCATTTGCTACTTTTAATAAAACTTCCAATGAAACCTTTTGGGCCTCCAATGCTGCTACTTGGGTTTCCTAATGCTTGGATTTCCCCTCAGTAGTAGTCTTCTGCAGTTCCAATTCTACAACCTTATTTTCCAAACTTTATTTCTTGTTACTCAACTCTTCATTTGATGATTTCAAACTGTCCCGTTCTACTTCTAAGATTTGATGTCTCTGCTGAAGCCTTTCAAAATCTGATAAGGTAGCCTCATATTTTCTTTTGGATTCTCTTCCTACCTTTTATTCTTTCCTCAAAACTTCCTTCATTTTGGCCATCTTTCCCTTATATTGCTCAATATTTTCCATAAGCCTGTCTACATTGTGAGCATTGGCATAGGAATTTTCAATGCCCATAGAAGCCAATTGCTTCGGGTGCTCTTCTACATTCTTCATGATCGTCCTCTTTGTTATTGTGGTCACTGGTGGCTAAGTTCCTACCTTCAAAGTTTTTTCTATCCTCCATGTAATAGAATTTGTTTTAGGATCAAAGTGAATATACTCCAAGCATGCCACATCATATTGTTTAGAGGGTGTAAATGGTACAAGCCCCATTTCAGCTATGGGCACATGTCCCCTAGTAAGGATGATGCTATATGTGGATGGCATGTTCTCCAGAACATTTTGAATAGGGATCTGCTCCTGATCTCCACCTGCTACTGCTTCTTCATTTTCCTGATTTTCCCCTTCTGTGGGATCTCCTGTATCCTGTATTCCTAGCTCAATGTTCAAGGTTTCTTGAGCTATATCCTTTTGGATTTGTGCAATCTTTTCTATGATAGCCTCCTTCTTTTTTCTCTTTTCTTCTTCTTTTGCTGTCTTGGCAGCTTCTTCCTCTCTCTCTCTCTTATTTTCTTCATTCAAAAGATTCTTTGCACCTTTTACTATTTTTTGGGCATTCTCCTCTTTGTCCTTTCTAGCAGCTTCCTCTTCTTTATCATTAGGTTTTGTATTGTGGTTGCTGCTTCCTTTAACTCCAGGGGCCTTTCTTTTCAAACTTTGCTCAAGGAGGCCATGCTGTAAACATTTCTGTACAATTTCTCCTCTTTGTCTACATAGTCTGAATACTCATAATTCACCTTATGAGTTTCTTTATGAGTTGCCACCTTTCCTTCATAGTCATTTCTATGGAAGCTCACTTCTCCGAAATGAAATATTTCCATCTCTTTAACAAAGTCTGGAGCGCTCTTTACCCCATTAAACTTGTAGCTTCCTCCATAGAAAGGTACAGGTGGGAATACAACTTTCTTTATATCAAATAAATGATTTCCAAAACCGTCTATGAATACTTTTCTAATTGCATCCTTAAGCACTATGTAGTCTGTTGCATACTTGGGTAGTAGTAAGGGTGCTCGAGTGCCTCCATACATTCTCAGATACGTACTGTCTTCTGTGAAAAAATAATCTCCATATTATTTTATGGACTCTACAGCTCCTTCTAACATGAATGGACATTCTTCTAAAAATATCAATTTATACAGGGGTCTGATGAATTCTTCACATATCAGTTGGTAGTGGTTACGATATTTATGGGGTCCCAAAATTTGGTATGCAACATATATAGGGGCCCTCCCCTCCTTCCATACACAGTTGAGCTTCTCAAACCTATGTCTAAAGAGTATGAAATCTATCTAAAATGATGACATGAAAAAATATAATTTCCTCTGCTTATGGCCTTCCTGAGCTACCTTGACACATTTGGCCAAGTTCCTAGTAGCTATATCTGCCCAGTTAAAAAACGTTCCCTCCATGGCCACGTAGTACATGAGGGGAAGCCAACCAAAATTATACATCTTACCATCATCCCTACCATATAGTTTGCTCAACAATAAGGCTATTATCCTGAATGGGGTTCTAATATGGGCCATCTCATATTCTCCAGATTGTTTATGCCTGAAAGTCTTCCCCTCAGCCACTATCTTCTTTGCATTTGCTGTATAATCAAACTTCAGACTTAGGACCCATTCTGTTGTTACACTTACATCCTTTTCTAGTAGACTATAGGCTACCAAAATGAAAGTAGGTGCGGAAGATGCCACAGGTTGACCCTTCTCATTTTTAATCATCATTCCCACTATGTCTATCTTGGGAAATAGCCATCCAATGACCTCTGCACAGGGAAATATCTCTGGCTTGATTACTATTTTATTTATCCCAGACCTCAAAATGTTCTCATACAGAACTAGGTCTCCCAAACTAGTCTTTGGAACTTTCCCTTCAACCATCATGGGGTAGATCTAATCCCATTTTAGCTCATGCTCTGTTCCTGTAATTGCCATAGTGTCCTCGTACACTATTTTAGTCCTTACCTCCATTGATACCTCTGCATCCTCGATGTCAGAATCGTAATCAACAACCTTAAGCTTCTTCCTTTGTCTCTTTGTCATAATTTCTGCAGTGAGTGGTACCTGTCAGGTCAAAAAAATAGATTTGTCTTAGCATTCATATTTGAAACATAGATAATCAATGTAAGTGAAACAAAAACATACGTATACATCACCGCAACATAAAACCTAAAATTTTCTTACCCTGTTAGTTTCATCCATTAAAACTAGCAATACGAGGTACTGGTCAGGGTTACAGCTAGAAAAAACTATGCGGGATACAGGAAATCACTTGTTGAAAACCCCTGCGCTCTTCTTCCTTATCGGTAAAACCCCCACTCGGCCTCATACACTCTCTCACAGGTGCAACAAATATTCAAAGAAACAAAATGGTGGTGATGCCCTAGGGTAAAAACCATGCCACAAATCCCACGGTCGATACCTCAGGATTTTCCACCTATGGGCTCTGCATAGAAAGAGAAAAACGCAGCCCATACCAATGCCCATGCGTGAGTGACCAACTGCCTTCATACCGATGCAATGCTTGGCTTGTTGAGAACTCATTGCTATTCTAGCCAACGAGAGAAAAAAAAATCCTTTGAACATGCATAAGACCTGGGTTCCTTACTAGGGAAAAATACACTGTGACAGCCCGAACTAAAAGAAAATGAGAACCATAACCCCCTTATATACCTGACCAAAACCTAACCACCATCAATGACAGATAGCTTGCAAGCTTTAACAAATCATTTACTGGAAAAGGGATGAGAAACCTACCTGTCCAGTCAGAAAAATGTCACGCAGCTGAGAATGACTAATGAGTACAAGCCACGCGAGCTCCACTGTAGAATCTGCACAGTGAACTTCGAAATGGAAAATGATCTCCAAATTCAAACATACCCCATAAAAACAAATGGTCAAAAGTCTTGAAATGGGCAAATAAACAAAATTCTCGGGCTTTTAAAACTTTTAATTTACATGCATGTGTGAAAAACCCCAAACACCGTTGGCGCCAACCAATCGCAGGTCGGAGAACATAAATTATCATGGGAAATTCCCCGACACGGCAACTCGAACACCCTCATCCATTCGTAACAACGGCTCACAAATCACAATCCCCTCGCAATCTCTTTGCGGCTCGGCGGAAACAACCACATCAGAATGAAAACAAAAATGTATCTGTAACAATGGCTCTAACTTAAAACAACTTCCGCAATGGCGTGTCCCACTATTAATCTTGCACATTGATCTAGGAACAAAGCATCATTCTCATCAAAGAATAATTAACAAATAACTCATGAAATGGTGTTAATCGGAACCGGAATTGGTTTCCTCTCTGTATATTTAATAAACAATCAATGGTTACAATACCAATGTTAAGTAATAGCTTGAATCCATGAGGAATTTGAATACCTAAGGAGGCAATTCGAATTCAATGAGTGAGTCTAGCTTAACTGACTCTCAACCATAGATTCATGTTGTAATCTCACAGATCACATAGGGTTACCAATAATACATACTAAAACATACATAAATATAGAACAGAGACAAGAGACAAGAATAGATAGGATTAAACAGATTATATTATTATAATGAGTCCATATAATGCAGAGAACTGAACTGAGTTCTCGTCTGGCTCAACAACATAATATATATGATTTACAGATGGTTACAAAATAACTACCTGTCAGTTCGGTGAACCGACGTGACTTTTAGATAGCCGACCTAATCTTTTAGTTTAGTCGGCCGACGACCGACTAAGTTGGCCCATCGACTTAGTTGGTTGATCGACTAAGTCGGTCCTCGTTCAAGTCAACTTATCGACTTGCTCCTTCTACATCTCCCCCACGAACAAAATGTTTCTTCGTCCCGAAGAAACATGGAGGTACACAAAATTTGTTTGTTTGATCTTTCAAAATTTTATTGTGGCGGACTGTGAAGATGAATGGTTGGTCTTTTCTGTACACAGACCTCAACAATGGCTGGAGCTATGATGGAGAGGTGATGTTGGAAGTCTGTCCAACCCTACAAAGATTTTTGGATATCAATGGTCAGTGTGGTTAAGCTTGTCAAGATTGACATTTTCTCTGCGATAGAGAATTCAGCTATCTTTTCCATGTTGGGGCCGATTAACTGGTCCTACACCTCTGCAGTCTCGATCAGTCGTTTCATCCTCAGTCGAATGGCGCAATTGAAGCATTCAATCAAACACTAAATGGGTGGAGAAGTAGAGGAAGTGGGAGAAATTCATTGCAGAAAGGGAGTGGGAATACTTCCTAAGCAAATAAATCGAACTATCCGGGCTTTCTAAAAGCGCCGGGTAGGCTATGGGGGGGTAGCTGGTCATGTGTCGAAGATAGAGTATAGTGGATCCTAGTCGACCCAAACTAGATAACAGTCACCAGTAATGAGAAGTCGACCAAAAGGGACCTCAAGGGAATAGTATCGTACGAAAGTATGTCGGACATCTAGAAAATAGAAAGGGAAGAGAGACACCAGAGAAGGGAAGCAAGACAAGAAAGGGCCTTAGAGCTGCACAGAGGACAAAATCCTAGGGAGAATGATAATGAAGAGAATCCACGAGAGTCGGGTCATGACCGACATGAAGAGGGCTTGGAGCAAGAAGCATCCCTTAAGGAAGAAGAAGTGTGGATAGAGCAACTAGAAGCTCTCCAATTAAGAGCTCCCAATGAAGGAACAACCCTTTCCCCATTGAATTCGCGTACTCAAATACATACTATTGTCGAAGAAGACCTCCGACTATGAGCTGGTGAGTGGCTCCTCGATTGAGAAGTCAACCTGTTTCACTGCTTCTGGCACTGGTATCTTTGTTTTAGTTTGTCGAGACAATTCTCAGAATATTTGGTCGACAGATGGATAGTAGTTGAGGGATTTGGCATTGGAGGCCTCGCCCTGCATGTACCACACCGAGGTATGGTCGAGCTCCAGCTGGATGTGGGAGTTCACGGGTAGATTTCGTCGGATGTTCTGAGACACCCTCCATCTAGTCGTGCAAAATTTCAGTTGTTGGAACCAGTTCTCTAGGAATACTTTCCCTTGCCCTAGTTCATGCAGGGTTCCTTTCTAGGAAAAGGGTTTAAACCTCCACATGTCAAACCTTGATGGTTCCCAGAAGACTGGGCTTCCTTCTGGACAGATGTGGTACATAATGATCCATAGGATGAGGGAGGGGAACTTGATGATTCCTCCCATCTCTTAGCATCTCTCGCAGATGATTTTTATCATGTCGGCGACATAATCCCCCCATCTATAGAGTCGCCTGTCGGTGGCAATTGTGTCGATAGCTTCGAGCATTTCTAACTTGAGGTTGCTGCCTCGACCTGCTAATGTGAGTGTGATTGCGATTATTTTGGCCATGATCTGTGGCATTCGAGTTGTGATTTGGCCAATCATCAACCCTTTTGAGTTTTTCCCCGAGGGTGATCCCGTAAGCTCTCCGACCAGTCCTTCTTTGATTCCGACTGATACAGGGTCTCCTTTATTAGACAGGCCAGTGAGTTTGGAGATGACATCCCCAGAAATGTTGATCGGTTCATCAAAGTAGAACCGACTGTTGTGATAGTGACTGATGATAAATTTCACAACAGCTTCCTTTGTACCACCAAATCTTGCCATCAGTGGGGCATTGGCGTAGCCAAAGAGAGTGCTGTGTTGTATTTTCTGTGCTGCCTGGGTCGCCTTTTTGTCGACAAAGTCCCACTCTTGTATCTCGGCCCATATTTTTTGCCATGGGCCCTCTTGCACTTCGGAGTTTTTGATGTTCTTCAGTTTGCGAACCAAAGGTGTATCCGCAGCCTGTATCTCTTTTGCCTTGGTCGATGCTCTGGTCTTCTTCGGGGCCATTGTGTCTGTTTGGTCAAGGTTACTACAGGGTTCTCAGTTTTTGGTTGACTGAGTGTTCAGATGCTCTGTGTGTATAGGATGCGGTGAGTGAACCTTCGACGATCTGGTATTTATAGGCGATGCTGTGTTTGGATGTGACAATGGCTTCATTAATGGCGGACGTGATGTTCTAGCTGGAGTACACGAGTGTGAGTTAATGGTTATTTTCTTTCGGCGCTCGAGGTCATGAATGTGTGATGGGACTATCGAGTTCGTCGGCTGGTGTCGGTGTTGAGAATGGTCGACAAGAATGGTCGATGAAAATGGCCAAGGGTCATGATGTCGGTTGTCGAAGTGGTGATTTCCTGTCATGGTGTTGTGTCTGTGGGATATATTTTTTTGTTTTTGGATTTTTTAGTTTTGTATGTATTTTGATGGCCGGTTAGGGTCGTTATATGATTTTATTTTATTTTGTTTTTATTTTTAGTTTCTGTAACATTTTAGTCGGGCTCCATTAACGAGCTTCCGAAATACTAGGCCCTGCATCGTCCTTAGTCGGACTGAACCATTGGGGTGTATCTCATCAACAATGTAAGGTCCCATACACTATGTGTGGATTTTCTTAGGTTTTCCTTTGATCCAACTATTATAGAGTAACGCAAAGTCATCGATCGCTAGGTTTTTGTTCTTGATGTTGCGGTCGTGCCATGCTTTCTGTTGTTGCTTCTGAATTTTTTGGTGTTGTATAGCCATGAGTCGGTGTTCTTCCAGATTGCTGAGTTGAAATAGTCGGTCCTTTCTTGCATGTTCAACATCGACATGTATTGGTTGTGCAATAATAGGTGTTTGCTGTCGGAAATGTAGTGGGACTACTGCTTCCTGTCCATAGACTAGTCGAAACGGGGTTTGGTCGGTCGACTGTTTATAGGCTGTTCTGTATGCCCATAAGACTACAGGTATTTTCTCATCCCAGTCGTCCTTGTAAGCATTAGATATTTTAGTTAACCCTTTTGTTAGTGTTTTATTGAATGCTTCAATCATGCCATTCGACTGAGGATGATATGCTGTACTCCGTCGGTGGTCGATTTGGAATTGGTCGGTCAGGGTTTTGATAGTTTTGTTGATAAAGTGTGTCCCTTGGTCGCTAATCAAGGTTAGGGGGCATCCAAATCTAGTGATGATGTTTTCATAGATAAACTTAGCGGCTATCTCACTTGAACATGTATCGACGGGTTCAACTTCTGCCCATTTAGTGATGTATTCTACTGCAGTAATAATATATCTTGCACCTGATCTTTTGGCTGGGATAGGAAATGGTCCTATGAAGTCTATAGCCAATATTTCGAATGTGAGACTAGGGTTTACTGATATCAAGGGAATTTCTGTACTAGGCAGGGGTCGACCAAGTCGTTGGCATCTGTCACATCGACTAACAAAACTTTTGCAATCTCTGTGGAGCATCGGCCACCATAATCCTGACTGTTGGATTTTCTTTGCAGTTGTGTCTGCTTGGAAATGTCCTCCTGTGGGTCCATAGTGTGCTTCATGCATGATTTGGTCTCGTTCATGTTCGAGTACACACCTTCTGAGGATGTCGTCTAATCCCATTTTGTATAAAAATCCATTGATGAGGCTGTATGGTGCAGCTTTCATAGCTAAGATTTGTTTTTTCTTGGTATTCATACCTTCTGGTGCCTGACCATTTTCTAAGAACTGATTTATTTCCTCTAATTTTGCTGGCACTGCTTCTATGCGAAATAATTGTGCATCAGGTAAGTCATCATCGACTCCTGTCGGTTCCTCTCCTGTGTCTATTCGGGATAGATGGTTGGGCCCAACATTTAGCTTTCTTGGTCGGACAACGACTTCGAACTCAAATTCTTGGAAAAGAAGTAGTCATCGACAAATTCTGCCATGATGGAGTGGTTTATTGACAACATACTTCAGGGTTTGATGGTCGGTATAGAATATGAAGGGGTTGGATAAAAGGTAATGTCGGTACTTTTGGAGGGCAAAGACCATACCTAAGGCTTCTCTTTCTGTGTTCGAGTAGTTTCTTTCAGCCTTATTTAATTTCCGGCTGCTATAAACTATAGGGTAATCCATCCCATCATCTCTTGGTTGAGTTAGGATTGCTCCTATTGCTATTCCTGATGCATCAATATGGACATGGAATTTGATCGACCAGTTTGGAAACTTTAAGATGGCTTTGACTAATTTTCTTTTCAATTTTTCGAAAGAGATGTGGCATTCCTCTGTCCACTTAAACTCTTGATCTTCCTTTAGTAGTTCTTCAAGGGGATAGGTCATATCTGAATAGTGTCTTATGAAATTTCTGTAATAGCCTATATGGCCAAGTAACACCCTGAATTGTTTGGGGTTTACTGGTGGTTTTAGGTCGAGGATGATTTTAATCTTTGCAAAGTTGACCTTGATACCTTCTTTACAGACAATATGCCCTAAAAGTATACCTATGGGAGTCATAAATATACATTTCTTAATGTTCAGGGAGAGTTGAATATGTTAACATATTTCCAGCATAAGTTTGAGCCATTTGCAGTGGTCTTTTAAGGTGGAGTATATTGTCCAGTCATTGAAGTATACTGCCATGGTCTTATATATGTATTCTTGGAATGTTTTGACAACAATTCAGGAAAACACTGCAAATGCATTCTTTAATCCAAAAGGAATAACTCTGTAATCAAAGGAACCAAATTCACACACAAATGTTGTCTTCTTTTGATCTTCTTTAGCTATTGGTACTTGGTTATAGCCTAAGAATCCGTCGGTAAATGAGTAGCATTCATGTCCTGCAACTTCATTCAGGATTTCATCTGCATAAGGGGTTGGGAATGGGTCTGTTAGTGTTACTTTGTTGAGTTCCCTAAAATCGACACAAATTCTTAACCTGGTCGGGTCATGTTTCTTGGGTTGTATGACCATTGGACTTGCCCATTCTAATTGGTCGATAGGGTAGATGATTCCTGCCGCTAACATGTTATCAATTTCCTTTTTGACTATCTCCTTGTATTTGTGAGCTAGTTTATAAGGTCTTTTCTTAACAAGTCGAACATCAAGTTTTGTATCAATTTTCATTTCTCCCATTTCTTGGACTAAGACTTCTAGGTCTTTATAGTCCCTAACAAAGACATCTTGGAACTCTCTTAGTAAGTTCACTATCTCTGTGGTCTGTTGTTCGTTCCAGTAGTCACCAATTTTTTCTAGTTTTGGTCGATCATCGTTGGAGAAGTCGACTTCTTTAGTTTTTATTTTGGCATCTAGCCACTCTAGTGCTTTGTCTTCATTGATCGGCTGACTTCCTTCTTTGAAATATGAGAATGTGGCAGGGAAATCGGCCACGGTCATTCTTTCAGTGTCTTGTTTGTCGGTTGTCGCGATTTTCAGGATCGAGTGGATAGGTTTTGTTGTTTCGGCATGGTTGGATTTCCATCTGAAGCTATTACCTTCTGTGTTTTCATTTTCTAGTTGTAAACGGGTTGACTATGGTTTTGACCCTGTTTGTATATTGTTACAATTTTTTATCTGTCGATGGTCTCGTAAGGGTTGGTTTTCGGTCGGTTGAATAAACTGTTTAATTTGCTGTGCTGTCTCAGCCAGATTTTCATTTTGAGGTATGAAGTTGAAGTATTTAATAAAATTTTCCCTGAGTTAATGCCATAAGAAGGTTTCACCTCTAGCTTCTTCCATCTTATACCATTTATTTGGCAAGTCGGCTAGGGTTGAAGGGAACAAGTGTGGCCAGGCTCGCTCATCTTTGTATCCAAGTCTTCTCCACTCCTTTTCACAGGTTTTGATATGTTCCTCTGGGTTTTGACCTTGAGTAAATACAGGTATCTGAACTTGTTGGGTTAACTTATTTCCTCCAAAACTCTCGACAAAGTAAGTCGAAGCATGTCCAGGTCTGTAGTTTTGTCTGATGGGTATCCCACCATCTAGCTGCTAGACCAGTAAACATTTCAACTAAGCTTTAAAGTCAGCCATGTTCACCAATATTTTTAGATACTTGCTCAATATGCATGACTGGTGATTCCTTCTCCTTATACCTTGGTAGTTGTGTAGTGTTTAAGTTGGTTGGTTGTAAGGTAGGGCGTTTCCTTTTTTTCTTTTCGAAGATTTTTGGGATAATTGATACTATGAAGCACTGTCGGGTGGGTTTTTTCTGTACTTTTTGTATAGTCTAGCACCCTCTTGCTTGTGTTTCATAATTTTCGATCTCCCAGTCATACAATTCAGCATCTGAGTTATAACCAATTGAGTCTTGGTTACCTAAGTTGAGTTCTCCATGGATGTTTGGTTCTGTGTAGTCTGCGTCGTTGTGGATTTGGTAAAGTTGTCTGACATCAATTTCTTCATCAATAGGTTCAGTCCAAGGCTCCCCTTGGGATGGATGAATGGGTACAATGACCTTTTGACCATTTCCTTTTAATTTGATTCATTCCTTGTCCAAATATATGGATGCTTTCATCTTCTGACCCCAAGGTCGACCGACTAGTGCCGAGAAGGAGCTGGATCCTTCTTTTGGGTCAATAATTTCAAAATCAACCTTGGTCGAGATTCCTTTGATGGTCGTGTTGACATTTTTCCAGACCCCAATGGGTTCAATTAGGCCTTGGTCGGTGAGTTTCAGGTAAATGCTTGACTCGTAGAGTCGAGGTCTACCCATCTGTTCCCAAGTATCCCGAGTCATGATATTTACTTGTGACCCAAATTCGGGCACTACTTGTCAGACGTGGTAACCTTCAATTTCCAAGTCGACAAGTGGGTCGGCATCACTTTTGTCTTTTTGGTTCAAGCTGCAGATGTTTTTTGTTTGTTTTTCAGGGTTGGTACCTTTTATTTCATGCAACAAGTCTATGAACCGAGATACTGATTTGTCTATTTGAGCGGGTTTGATTAATTGATGTATTGTGTTGGGTCGACCATTAGCGATGTCTTCCTATCATGCAATGTCTTGAAAGACATGGATTGCTTCTTTATATGTTTGTTTTTCATGTCGTGGGTTAGAATAGACATTTGTTTCTTGAATCTTACTGATTTGAGGGTTATCAGGTCCTGTTTTTGTGCCTTGTCGAGCTACAATATGTAAATTTTTAGTGGTTATTACATCATGTTTTTGCACACAAGACAAGACATTAACATTTTTCTTGGTATTAATTTTTTCTAACATAGTAGGGAAATCCTCAAGCGAGTGATCGCCTACTCCGCAGTGGGTACAGAATTTGAGATCAGTCCTATCCTTGTATGGACAGTCTGCATACCGGTGACCTTCTTTGTAACATGTGAAGCACTGGGTGGGTCGACGTGGTCGTGTGTCGTGATTCCCAGGGAATCGACCTCTTCCTCCATAGCCTTGTTGTCGACTGTCGTACCGGCACTCATATCGTTGGCCATCATATCTTTGTCCATTTTGATCATTTGCTGGATTATTTTGTTCGTTATGTTGCGCCACTGCATTCGTTTGGTAGACCGCCTGATAGTTCTATCGGTTTTTCAGGTTTAACTGGCAGTCAGCCGTGTTATGACTTTTGGTCTCGCAGATGGCACACCAGGACGCTTTTTCGTTCTTCATGTTAAACAGACAGTCTTTTATAGAGTGATCTCCGTGTTCCTGGAAAATGTCACAAAAAGAATTGGTCTGTACAAATCGAACGTCTTGTCGGCTATATTCTTGTCGACAGTTATCTTTTGAATGACCGACCATCGAGCATTTGGTACACCAGATCTCCTGATTCTTGAGGCTTAGTTCCTTCAAAGACTTCTGTACGTTCTCTAGCTGTTCTTCCAATCTGTGGTCCATGGGGTAAGCAGGTATGTCTTCGTTCATCTCCACTTGAAGAGCTTTTGTTAGTGCATCTTCGTAAGTTTTGAACGTCTCCAGACTGATATGTCGGCGTACTTTCTGAGATAGTCCTGCAAGAAACCATTGAATTAGTAACTGTTCATCAATAACGTAATCCAACTGGATTAGTAGGTATTTCCAACGTTTATCGTAGTCGTGGACGGTCTCGCTTGGATTTTGTGATGTGGTTTTAAGCTTCTTCGTGGCCAGGTGCTTAGCATCTGGAGTTTTAAAAAATGACAAAAATTGCACCTTAATTTCAGCTTTTGTTGCTCTGGGTTGTCTCTTTGAAAAGGTCATGTACCATGTCAATGCCCTTTTCCTTAAGGCCCCTGCGAACTGTACCATTTGTTGATCTTCATCTGTAACCTGGTTGGCTTCCCAGGTCGACTCGCAGACGAACCAATGTCGTCTGGGGTCTTCATCTCCCTCATAAAGAGGAATGTGAGCCGATCCATGACCCATGTCTAAATCAATGTCATTGTTCTGAGAAGTTGGCGGTGGTGGAGGTGGGGGTGGTGATAAGGGTGGTGGGGTTATTGATGTATTCATGCCTGCAGAATTCTGGTCGATGGAACTGGCGTTTCTATTGGTTGTCGATTCTTCATCG
>LPNX011004514.1:0-80701 GCA_001517045.1 Pseudotsuga menziesii | reverse complement strand
GGGGGGGGGGGGGGGGGGGGGGGTGCTCCTTCATGTGTCGGTAAGAGAAAGTGGATACTTCGGAGGGAGGCTGCCGCTTAAAACGTCACCCAGTTCCCTTCCACCGGTCGACGTATAATAAGGTGTCGTCCAGGGTACGGTTCGTCGCCTAGTCGGCTCCATATACTGAAGTCACCAGCTCGTAGTCGGAGGTCTTCTTCGACAATAGTCTGTATTTGAGTACGCAGATTCAATGGGGAAAGGGTTGTTCCTTCATTGGGAGCTCTTAATTGGAGAGCTTCTGACTGCTCTATCCACACTTCTTCTTCCTTAGGGGACGCTTCTTGCTCCACACCCTCTTCATGTCGGTCATGACCCGACTCTGGCAGATTCTCTTCATTATCATTCTCCCTAGGGTTTTGTCCTCTGTGCAGTTATAAGGCCCTTTCTTGTCTTGCTTCCCTTCTCTGGTGTCTCTCTTCCCTTTCTATTTTCTGGATGTCCGACATACTTTCATACGATACTATTCTCTTGAGGTCCCTTTTGGTCGATTTCTCATTACTGGTGACTGTTATCTGGTTTGGGTCGACTAGGATCCACTATACTCTATCTTCGACACATGACCAACTAACCCCCCATAGCCTACCCGACGCTTTTAGAAAGCCCGGATAGTTCGATTTATTTTCTTAGGAAGTATTCCCACTCCCTTTCTGCAATGAATTTCTCCCACTTCCTCTGCTTCTCCACCCAGTTAGTGTTTGATGGTTGTTCGTACAATGGTGGACGAGGTTCAATGATGTGTCCTGCTCCTTTCTCAATCAAGAATTTGAATAGCAAGGTCGATAGGGAACACAAATTTTTTTTGGTGAAATCTGTGTAAAATTTCTCTTTGACGGTTTCTGCTGAAGTTCTGTCTTCGACTGCTTGCTCCTCGCAGAAGTCATCGGCGATTTTCTCAAACCACTCCGACAAATTTGTTCGGCCTCCTCGGATCAGTTTTTCCAGCAACTGTTGTTCTTTAGTTGCGTCCGGATTTCTCATCCAGGAGTTTCTTCAAGAGTTGGGGCACTGATTCGACAAACTTTTCATGCGTCTCTGTAAAAAATCTTTCTTTTTCTTTGGTGACTGTTAATCTGTTCCTTCGTGCGTAATTCTGCAAATAGTTTGCAATTTTATGTTCCCACCAGTCCTTAATCTCCTGCTCTGGTATCATATGTGAGCATATATTTCAGTCATGTACTACCGGCAACGGAACCAATGTTGTAATCTCACAGATCACATAGGGTTACCAATAATACATACTAAAACATACATAAATATAGAACAAAGACAAGAGATAAGAACATATATGATTAAATAGATTATATTATTATAATGATTCCATACAATGCAAAGAACTGAACTGAGTTCTCGTCTGGCTCAAAAGCCTAATATATATGATTTACAAATGGTTACAAAATAACTACCTGTCGGTTCGGTGAACCGATGCGACTTTTAGATAGCCAACCTAATATTTTAGTTTAGTCGGCCGACCGACTTAGTCGGTTGATCGACTAAGTCGGCCCATCGACTTAGTCGATTGATCAACTAAGTCGGTCCTCGTTCAAGTCGACTTATCGACTTGCTCCTTCTACAGTTCACATGTAGTTAACCACTTGACCAAAACCCTAATTGACTCACCAAACCCTAACTGAAGTCGGAGTGCAATAAATGACTGAATCTCAACTGAAGGAGATCAAACACATGTCATAGCAAGCCAACCATCAAGTGCTAGTGATCCATGACTTCAATGAACTCGGATGAGGTTAACTGAAGCTGAACTGACCATCAGAAGTTGGTGGAGGCGCCCTGTTGACTCCAAATCATTAAATAATAATAAATAATCATTAAATAATATATTTAATAAGAGGAGGCACCTTTACTGACTGGTTGAACTAATTGTAACCACCAGTTAGCAATTAGGTGCATTAATATCACTCAGATCACCCCCGAAGTGCTCCAGTTAGCCTCCTTGACTGTAGGTAGGCATGGGTGTGACTGGATGATGGTAATTAATGCTCCACTAATATAAAATAATGTCAATGCTATAGCAGCCTTCTTTTTGCTTGACCAAAAAATAGGCCCACCACCAAACATGAATACATCTCTGGAATTTGACTTTTGATCAATAGAATCACCCACCCAATTGGAATCTGTGTATCCAACCAGCTCTAGCTCAGAGTCTACAACATAGTGAATGCTGTAGGTCTTGGTTCCCTGAATGTACTAGAGGATCCTCTTGGCTGCCTTCCAATGAAGATCATGAGGCTGCTGCATGTATCTTGATACATCATTCATGGCATAACAAATATCAGGCCTAGAATGTGTCAAGTACAACAAGCTACCAATCAGTTGTCGATAAATAGTGCAGTCCATGGGAGGTGTGTGTTTTATTTCTTCAAGGTTGATCCCTGAAAGGAAAGGGAATGGTGCAGGCCTACATTCAGCCATGTTAAAATTGAATAACAGGTTTGAAATGCATTTGGACTGATTGACCATAATCCCATCATAATTTTGCTCGATTTCGAGCCCCAAAAATTGTTTTAGAAGCCCCAAACCACTCATTTCAAAGGCATTGTGGAGAGCAGTTTTGATGGCTGAAATGGAGGAAATGGTGCTACCTGTGATCAGTAAGTCATAACCATATAAAAAAATGATAATTATATGACCATCATGCTGCTGTAAATACACATTTGGATTCGATCTACATCTCTGAAAGTTTGCGAGAGAAGGAAGGCATCCATCTTGGAATACCACTCTCTTGGGGCCTGTTTTAACCCATATAGTGACTTCTTTAGCTTGAAAAACAAATATGGATCAGTGATGTATCCCCCCAGCTGCTTCATATATATCTCCTCATGAATATATCCATGCAAAAAGGCTGAATTAACATCCATGTGATGCACCTCCTAGTGCTTGGATGCGAAAATAGCCAAAACAAGGCGGATGGAGTCCATTTTTACAATCAGTGCAAAGGTCTCATGGTAGTCCACTCCTTGGACCTGAGAGAAAAATTTTGCTACCAACCTTGCCTTATATTTGTAGGTGATTCCATCAGCAGCAACCTTTGTCTGAAACACCCACTTGCATTGAACCAATTTCCTTCCCGGAGGAAGAGAAACTAGCTCCCAAGTAGTGTTTTTCTGAAGAGAATTCATCTCTTCATCCATGGCAACTTGCCATCTCGGATCATTCCGAGCATGGTAGTAGGATTTTGGATCTGAAATAATCATCAAATAGCAATTTTTGGACATCAAGTTATCAGAACAAGAGAGCGCAATACCTGCTCTTTGGAAATCAGACCGGGTTCTCCTTGGATCATACGGATTTCCAATGTTGTCTCCTACGGAGGAGAGTGTCTGTTGGGCCCATGTAGGAAGATGATTTTGCAATTTAGGTTCTGATTCAACATATGATGATTGCTGCACACTGATATCAGAAATCAGAGGATCCAAATCAGGGTCATCACCCCCAATTTCATCATCCAAATATTCAGTGGAATAGGAAGGAAATTCATCAGTTTTCTCCTTCACTAGTTCCACCTCCTGAAGAGGCTCATCGAACTTGACACTTCTCTCGATGATGATCTGTTTGGTCTTGATATCAAAAAGCTTGAATCCTTTAGATTCATTAGGATACCCAATAAACAGACATTCTATGCTCTGCAGTTGCAAATCCCTTCTTTTATCAAGCAGAATCCGGGCCCATGCAGTGGACCCAAACACCCGTAGGTTCGACACATCTGGATTGTGTCTGAAGTATGCTTCAAAAGGATTCTTTCCTTTCATAGATGAATGTGGCACCCTGTTTTGAATGTATTCTACAGCATGCATGGCTTCATCCCACAAATTTGTAGCAAGCTTCTTTGACTCCAACATATAGGTGGTCATCTACTTGAGAGACCGGTTCTTCCTTTCCGCTACTCTGTTCTGTTGGGGAGTGTAGGGAATTGAATGCTGGACCTGAATACCAATTTGGGAGAATATGTACAGAAAATCATTAATAACATAATCCCCTCCATTATCAGATCTCAAGATCTTGATCTTAATCCCAGAGGAATTTTCGATCAAGGCCTTCAATTCAGAAATTTTTTCATATACTTCTGATTTCTTTTTGAGAAAGAAAACCCATGTATACCTTGAAAAATCATCAATAAAAGCAAGGAGGTACCTTGATCCATTCATGGATGTGATAGGAATCAGACTGCTGATATCATAATGTATCATCCCCAATATTCTTGTAGCTCGGTTTGCCTTCCCCCGATTGAACTTGTGCTCAGGGTGTTTTCCAATCACATAGCCCTTGCAGACTCCCGTGGTTGCCTTGATGACTGGGAGGCCTTCAACCATGGAGTTTTTCTGTAATTGCTACAAATATTTGAAATTAAGATGGCCAAACCTCTCATTCCATATCCTACTAACCTCATTTCCATGAGTTAGCAGAGCGGTGGGCTTTGCATCCACAACAAAGTGAGAGAACTCATAGGCTTTTGCATGATGGTTTGCAAGGCCTTTAGCAATGAGTTTCCTGGATGCAATTTCTGTTATCTCAACATCATTTGGGCTGAAAGAGACTCTCTTAGGAATTCCTGTATGTGTCATCTGATAGACACTAAGGAGATTTGCTGCTAGAGATGATACATATAAAACATTAGAGAAAAAAACATTTTCTAGATCTACAGTACCTTGTCCGTCGGAAATGATGGTGGAGTCATCTCCCATGTGGATGGGGATGGATTTTCCAGTCTCCAAGGATTAAAAGGAGTATTTTTTAGCCATCATGTGATTTGAAGCTCCACTGTCAATCAGCAGTGCTTTGGACTTCGAAGTGCTTGCCATGAGGGCATGACCTTTCTCATGTTGTGGTTCCCGATCTTGGTGATATCTCCTCTGAAATCTCTTCGAAAGATTGATGTGATTCCTCTCAAGGAGAGAGATTGCTTCATTAAGATTTTTCTTCATGAAGGCATGTTCAGGGTGAAAACCCTTCCCGTAGTAAGAACACCTAACTTTTTCTTTCCCATTGTGCCCTTTTCCTTTGTTCTTCCTTGAGCCGAAAGATTCATCATGCTGTTGGTTTTCAACTCTAGGCTTGGGAGCATCAAATTTAGTTTTCTGATTTTTCTGCTGCTTTCCTTTACCCTTCAAATCTTTGGGCCCCGAGACATGGAGGGCTTGATCACGGGAAGATTGGATGATCCCCATCTAGACAAGCTTGTCATGTTCATTAGTTAGGGACTCAATGAAGGCATTGAGTGTAGGCATCTTCCATCCGGGGGTTGTGAGATTCCACGCATGGAATGTAGAAACAAAAACTGAATAATCAGCCTCAAGTTTGGAGAGGATGGAAAGGATGAGATGATCATCCTCCTTCTCCACTTTGCATTGCTTCAAGAGTAAAATAGTATGCTTGAACTTTGTAAAGAAATCATTCAGAGTCTTGAAATTGGAAGGTTGGAGAGACATGAGTTCATTTTCAATTTGGTAAACTCTCAAGTCATCATGCTTTCCATATAGAGATTGAAATTTGTCCCATATTTCTTTCGGTGTCTTCAGATCCGTAAGATGGAAGAGAAGGTCTTCGAAAATAGAGAGACACAAGAAGCCGAAGGCTTCATCCTTCTTGTTCAAGAATCTTGATTTTTCTATGGCGGATCCAGGCTCAACTTCAGTGTCCATGGCGACTCTATGGAGTCCTTTGGAGTGCAACTAAATCTCCATTTTATTTTTCCATGAGTGGAAATTGTATGGAGTTAAGAGATCTACTGAGGAGGCCATCTGGATATGCTGTAGCAAATGCTTCACCTATAGAAACCTGAAAATCAAAACAGAAAGGGAAAAATAAGTTTGGATAGCCTGCACATTCAAGGCTTTCATCACACTCAGCATAGTCAATCAAGCAAGCTTGATCAACAAGTTCTTTACTTGGGATATTGAGTGGTAAGCCTTGGCTTCTGGTGCAGTGTTGGAATTTTGAGCTATTGCTCACTTTTCATGGAGAAATCTGTCAAAAGGCTTGTTTTTGAGAGATAGTTCTCTGTCCCACCATAAGCTCTGATACCATATTAATCTTGCACATTGATTTAGGAACA
This sequence comes from Pseudotsuga menziesii, assembly GCA_001517045.1. Lineage (NCBI taxonomy): Eukaryota > Viridiplantae > Streptophyta > Pinopsida > Pinales > Pinaceae > Pseudotsuga > Pseudotsuga menziesii. Next base: position 74,592 of record LPNX011004514.1, on the reverse strand, counting down.
AAGCATCAATATCATCAAAGAATAATCAACAAATAACTCATGAAATGGTGTTAATCGGAACCAGAATTGGTTTCCTCTCTGTATATTTAATAAACAATGAATGATTACAATACCAATGTCAAGCAATAGCTTGAATCCATGAGGAATTAAAATACCTAAGGAGGCAATTCGAATTCAATGAGTGAGTCTAGATTAACTGACTCTTAACCATAGGTTCACACTTAGTTAACCACTTGACCAAAACCTTAATTGACTCACCAAACCCTAACTGAAGTCGAAGTGCAATAAATGACTGAATCTCAACTGAAGGAGATCAAACACATGTCATAGCAAGCCAACCATCAAGTGCTAGTGCTCCATGACTTCAATGAACCCAGATGAGGTTAACTGAAGCTGAACTAACCATCAGAAGTTGGTGGAGGCACCCTGTTGACTCCAGATCTTTAAATAATAATAAATAATCATTAAATAATATATTTAATGAGAGGAGCACCTTAATTGACTGGTTGAACTGATTGTAACCACCAGTTAGCAATTAGGTGCATTAATATCACTCAGACCACCCCCGGAGTGCTCCAGTTAGCCTCCTTGATTGTAGGAGAAGGCTAAGTTAGCCTCCTTGACTGTAGGTAGGCGTGGGTGTGACTGGATGATGGCAATTAATGCTCCACTAATGTCAATTAATTTCAATTATACTTAGGATAGTGGTTTAACTAGGCCAATTTGACCAAAAAGAGTGTGTATGATGGTAAATGTCTCCAACACCCACCAAAATCGACTATTTACCGGACAACACATCTGCCCTAGTGGCAACGCATCGTGAAAGAATTCCATGATAAACCTGCACAAACGTCCACTGTAGTGGCTCATACTAGGGGAAACATCCACTGTAGCGGTTCCTGGGGACTAAATCGAAAGATGACCACAAAGCTCACCACCGTAGCAGACACAACTTGAAAAGATCTCGGACATAGAGGGAGTAGATGAAAATCGGTGCGCAAGACAGAATGACACCCGCTATAGCATTCCGATCATGAAAATCCTTCCACTACAATGGCAGTGAAAGAAAAAGATGCTCGTCATAGCAGCTCGCAAATTGGGAAAGGCTCGTCGCAGCAGCTTGAAAACAAAGAAGAGCCTGCCGTAGCGGCTCGAAACTGAGAAACCGTCCGCTGCTGTAGATCAAAATTTGACTTTCTTCCTTGGTGGAAAATGAAAAAATTTGGAAAAAACATGATGGACAAGAAAATAAGACTGACAATGAAAGCAAAGGAAAACTAATATCTTCAAAGGGGGGCCAAAAAATATCTTCAATTTTTTTTTTTGGGAAATGTTGCAGCGACAAAACAACCATAACAAGGAGTTTTGTTTTTTGGGAAATGGGTACAAAAACAGAAATAAAAAGGTTTTTAGAAAATGATAAATTGGAGTTGGGAAAAACTCGGGTGGGTAATTGGGGTTGGACTAGGTTTTGGACACTTTGTGAGAGAGGGGGAAGTAGAAAATGAGAATTTCAGAAGCAGGGTGAAAGAATGGGAAAATTTATCAGAGAGGGACAAGGAAGCAGAAATGGGAAACAAACACTATGGAAAAATTTGAAGGAGATTGGGTGAGAATCGAAAAAGTTATGGAAAACCCTAAAATAGACAAATGTGGGATTTCAGGATTCAGGAAGTGGAATTTGGAATAGGGTCCTCAAGGAAGGAAATATGCATAATGGAATTACAAGGGTTCTAGGAATTTTCACGGGAAACAAAGATAAAAAAAAGAATATATGGCCAAAAAATAGAAATTTATATGTGGCATCTCTGGAAATCCGCGCTTTATCAATTGGAAATAGATGTGGACCCCAGGTATGTTTGGCCTCCTAAAGGTTCAGGGAATTTAGTTGGCCACCGATGTTGTCTAACATCTTGCGTATTGTGGCAATACCCCTCATTCCACAACTCAAGTAAAACTGATAAACGATTTACCACTAATGACAACTCTTGGTTTACCTCATGGGTGGGAACTAGTCAATAAGGTAGGGGTCGTTGCCCTTTTCGCTTAGCAGGTCCTCTCAATGTCCAGCTACTTTGGGGTTCTTGTGGTACTCCTCACAATGAGTTTTAGGGCTATGACCAAGTACTTCCCACAATTAAGGGGATATGGTTTATTCCCTGATCCGAATAAACATTATAAATGCAAAGAAGAAGCACTACTGAAATAACCACAACGTCGAGAAGCACTTTAAAAGAAAAAAAATAGCAAAAATTCCACCTAGCGAGCCCAAGAAAGTGCTCTGATACCATATGTGAGGAACCTCCTGCAATAAAAAATGAAAATGCATGATATAACATAAATAGCATAACACATAAGATATTTTATTGATCACTGCCACTTCGAGGGGGTAACCTCCTTTGAGAAATCTCAATAAAAAATAACTCGTGGATGCCTTCATTGGCCTCAACACGTACTTATATACTAAGTCTAATCTAAACAACTATTACTCCCCATGAATGTGGGATAATACAATATACTCACGGGACGACTTACAAAGCATATATGTCCAATAAAAATATACAAACAAAATAAAGAAGAGGGTTGACACGGGTTCTTCACAAACCTGCATGATTATGCGCCCCACTCAGTAAACTAGGAGCATCCACACCTAATTTTTAGTTACCTGGAGTGATAAAGGTGCCTCTCACCTAGATTTGACCCAATTTCAGTTAACTAGAGACAATAAAGGCACCTCCATCTAATTTTTGTCACTCAGTTCAATTAGCTAAAGAATAAAAGGCACCCTCACCTAATCTTGGGCATGCAATTGAGTTTTGATTTAGTTACACTCAGTTTAAACTATCTTCTAGTCTGTTAGACTCAATTATGTTCAAGTTAAGTGGTTAAATGATGTGCCAAGTGGTGTTAACTGAAAAGTAAGCCACTCTCATGCATTCAATTCGAATGACCTCTCTAGGATTCGAATTGCTTGGTTCTTCATGCCATTTTATAACATTGTAATCTATATTCAGAATTAATGATTATGTTTTTACTGCTGCAAACCTTTTGCACAGTTTTTGGAATCCATTGAGTTAATTGTTCTGTATGCATATGTAGTAAATTTTGTCTTTTTTCTAAGATTTGTTGTGCATCAATTTATATGGTATCAAAGCCATGGTAAGACAAGGAAAAAATTCTACACATTTTTTGATGGATCTTTGATGAATATTGAGCAAAAATTCTCAAAATTATTCCAACACTACACTAGAAGCAGAAAGTTTTCCACATAAATCCTGTATAATCTTGCATCCAGTTGATCAAGCTTTTTTGATTAACTAAACCACGTGTGAAGTAACTTCAAAAGTGCAGTTTGTTCCCCTATTTTGTTTGTTTTTTGTGATTGCAGGTATCTCAGAATCTCCAATTGCATTCACTACAGCTGGAATATGGAATCTTCTTCTCACAATATTCTTACTGCTTTCAACAATCATCAATGGAAGGAGGTGTTGCTTCTACAACCACTCCCCAAAATTTTGATGATTTTAGGGCCCTTCCTTAGAATTCTATCTTTTGATTTCTTTTCCCCTTGATTTTTGGTTTTCATGACTTAATTTTTGTTTTGGACGAAGTTTTAAAGGTTTTGCTTCAAGTTAAACTTATTCTTTTCCCGGTGTGTCAGAAGAAATTTTGGATTTTTGCTGACACAACGGAAAAAAACTGACTTTTGGCTTGACATTTTCCAGTTGATTTCACATTGCGTCGGAAAAAAATTTGAGTTCCAACCGACAGTTGCGGATAGTTTTGAGTTTCGAAGCCGATATGGTCGGCGAATTTCTGCCTTTGAAGTTGACGGTTCTTTGGAGGGATGTTTTACAGTAGTTTGGCTTACCGTTGCAGCTAGATCTTCCTTTCATTACTGAAGTGTCAGCTCAGCTTAGGATTTCATTGCTAATCAAGTATCTTTTTGCATGTTTTCTGGAAAGCCTTTGGTCGGGCATTCCTGGTACCTTTTATTTGACAAGGTCGATAGGCGTTTGATTTTATTTTCGATGAAGCCAACAAAGTTTACGGCTTATCGCCGATCCTTCACTACTGCAACGTCAGATGATCCATGTCGATGCCTTTTGCGATTGGTTTTTACGAAGCAAGCCGACAGTTGTGGCTAGATCTTTGGTTTTGAGCTGACACTACCGGAAGGTGCTCGCTTTGCCCTCACTGATATAGTGGGGTTCCAATGAGTTTGAACTTGGGCATCAATGATGTTTCCACTCATGTGTCTTAATACCCCAACCACCGCATTAAATGCGTGTTCTTTTTTTTCTATATATAGCCTTGGGGGGTTTTCGTTATGGGGTTTACAGTTTGTTGAAGTTTTTCAAGGACAACCTGTTTTGAGCACGCCTTACAGAAATATGCCACTTGGAGTCTACATAGCATCTGAGCCAAAAATTTCACCAACCTTCAAGCCATGTTTTTCCAGGTAGGCTTCATTCGTTGTTGTGATTTCAATTTTGGTAAAACGAAGAGTGGAGATTTACTTTTTATCGGGTTTGGTATTTAGCGTTTTTGGATATCTTCATGCCTGGTTTAGGTTTTCTATCCTTGACATCGTTAAAGTATGTCTTTCATCCTCTTTAGGTCTTGGTTTTCTTTGATTTAAATAACCCAACCCCCATTTTTCATTTGACCTAGTTTTCAACCGACCGTGGTTGTTCGCCTGCTCCAAGCCTTTTCTCCCTCTACCACTTTGGCCCTGGCCATGGATAGCTTAGACCCTTTGTATGTTAAGGATAAGACTAGGGCAGGTCAATATTTTCACTGGATTTTACTCGCTTGGTTCATATTTGTTTACGGCAATAGGGGGATCAACAAGCTCAGGAGGCCACCGTTGGCTTTTGGGTTTCGGCCTAGGGTTTCCATCGAGAAGCATTTTTTTCCCTCTATGGACGTTGCCTTTGTTTTAGTAGTTTTGAATTTGAACTTGATGGTTGGAATTATCACTGTCCCCTTAGACTGGTTCTTCTCATGGTTAATAAGGTTAATGAGGTGAGGTTTCACGCCGGTTTTGAAGCCATTTTTTGGTGATTCTTATAACATCAGATGATTTAGGGTTGGATCTCCCAAAGCCGTAGATAGAACCCGCACTTGAACTGATCATTTCTTTTTAGGTTTAACTTTGCTTCAAATTTTTTTATTTATGATGTATGACTCGTTAAAAATGATATTAGTTATTTCTCCATGGATGCAGGGAAAATAGGATTCATTAAAGTTTTCTTGTATATCTTATGATTTTACAATAGTTTTTTCGTTTTCATGAATGCATGGGTTTAACCGCAGGGCCACTAAGCTATGTGTTGATGTTTTTTGTCACAGCATGTCATGTTCCAAATTTTACATTGGGTCACAATTTCCTAATCACATTTTCCATATTCATTAGAGTTTGTCAAATTGATGCTAAGGGTCAAATAATTGCCAAGGAGGAAAATTACTTGTTTCCTAGGTTGGGGGTGGAATCTTTGGGATTTGGAATAAGGGGGACAATGAATGATGTTTTAACATTATAATGGCATAAATATTTAATAAAGGAGCAAATAAATAAATGCAAGAGAAAATTGAAGTGGCAATAGAGCATGGAGACACATGGAGACTATGGGGCCCACACAAGATAGAATTTATGTGCCACATGGCATCCTCCTATTGCAATTTCAAATCCATGGGAAGCCTAAATGTTATTGGATGATTTACAAGGATAATACACTTGGAAATATACATCATATGNACTTACATGGGAGAGGAAGAGTCATTTTGGAGCTAGTGAGACACTTGGACTAGATTCCCTAGCTCTATGACAACAATGATGAAGATGCTATGACACCTATGGCAAAAATTAGATATGAAGGCTGACATATGACATGCCTAAAATGTTAGGTCGAAATAGAGCATCCAAGAGGGTGCTCATGTGAGTTGGGAAGCTCAATGGGTTCCTACTCAAATTGGGGGAATATGAAAGGCTAGGAAAGGGAGGGCACATGGAAAATATTGAGCCCACATCCAAATTAGAATTGGATTGAGTTTGTGGATGGATTGGTAACCTTAGAAGGATAAGGGTGTTTATAAAATACAACAATCAACCAAGATAATATCTTTTTATCATTTGTGAATTGTGAGAGCTAGTGGATGACTAGTTTTCTTTCCTTAGCCGATTTCGAGGGTGAAAGATTCCCATCCAAGTTAGTGTTTGGATAGGCCACTCAGGTATTTCATGGAGATATAATAGATTTTTATTTGTAGGTGTAAGCTATAGGGAATCTCATGGTTCCTTCTACTGCAACACTTTCTCTCAACCATTTCCATTTTTTATGGCCTATTCTTGCTCATGGAGGGATTGCACTTTGGGTGAGCTATTGATTTCATTGGGGGAGCTTATAATGCCCCATTATTTTATGTTATGATTTAAATTCTCTTTTTTAAAATTTCATGATACTCTCAGGTTGAAATAATGAAATATTTCATGTAAAAATGTTAATCAATGAAGAAATAGTGCCATTTCCCCACTATCTTGTTGTGAAGCAATTTGATATTGATGGATTCAAATGGATAAGTGAAATACTGATGGTTTATGGATGAATGGAATTTTATTTATTTTTTTTAAATTTCAGAATACTCTCAGGTTGAAATGCCCAAAATATTTCATGTATAAATGTTAAACAATGAAGAAACAATGCCATTTCCCCACTACTTTGTTGTGAACCAATATAATGTTGATAGATTCGAATGGATAAGTGAAATAATGATGGTTTATGGATGAATGAACTGTTATTTATGGATTATATTAGTTTAATTTTCAGTATATAATAAATTGGAGTTATTTTGTTGAGTTTCATAGCATTTGGAGAAGTTTGCCTATCATTTCCCCCAAGGTTGAAACTAGTCTTTTTGAATCTGATTTAAGGGAGTTATAACAGACATTAAAATTTGAATGGTGATGCATATGATTTTATATTTATTTCCTTTACATGTACCCTAATTCCATTGATAAATTCGAGTGGGATTTTGAGCATTTGAGAAGCCATTTCCAGCATTTACCCAGGGGGAATTGGAACCCCAATTTGCTAGTAAAGACTCCTACTTTGATAAGAATATAAAAATAGTTTGAAGAACTTATTGGAGGGTTATAAATAATATCCAAACATAATATTCAAGTATTAATTTCATTCATACACCTTCTCAGAATATTTGTGAGCATTTGGGCCAATTTGGAGACCTAGACATCAAAACTAGTCAAGGGCCGAAATTGGGGAAAAAGTGAAGGATTGCCATTTAATAAAAAAAAAAAATTAAAAAGGGAATTGCACAGCCACAACCCCCACATAGCCATGCCAAATAAATTAAATAATAAATCCAATGCTGCAGAGGAGGAGTCAGATTTGGAAATCATGCCGATAATAGATATAATATATGAAGATACCAAGGCTGTAATTGGAGCCAAACCAAAGTTCAACTGGGGAAAATTGTACCCCATGATCAAGGATCAAAAGGTCCCTGATGTAGGATTGAAATATATCCCCCTATATGAAAACATATTAAGGTCTGGTATCACAAAGGTATCCACATCACCCGAACTGTTTCCCTGTGCTGAGGTGATTTCTTGGATTTTACCCAAAGTAGACGTAAATGATATGATCATATAAAACATTGAAGAAAAGAGTTTTTCCTTTTTCACTTTTTCTTACATATCCAAAGCATGCAACCTACCAGTTCCGAAAATCAGCATGGTAGAGGACTGGATAGATAGTCTGAGTTTAGACTATATTGAATGCATAAAACTAATGATGATAGCAGGCAAGTAATTTACATAAAGAGCCTCTGGAGAATATGAAACTACCATCTTATGCACTCCTCACATACTTGTAGCACCGACGCTTAATAGAATCTTCAAAAGGGCCAGTGGAAAGTTCTATAAGATAGGCTGGATACCACTAATCTATCATGTGACTATGCATGACACTATCTTCAATTGGGCATACATTATTGTAGACATTATTGGGCAGAAATTATTGCCAGCAACTTGAATTGTTCCATTGTTGAGGTGGTTGATATGGAGGATAATAGAGTGGAGGTTGTGGTGGAAAGTTTGGATATGCTGGTTGGTCTCTAGGTTTCCAAGGAGGCCTCCTAGATGTTTCGTCTACATCCCCACTCTTATAGATGGCTTGAAACCTAGGAAAGGATGGGCAGTTATCTCTTGGATGCTCTTCTGTACAGATGTGACATACGAAGATGTTGTTTAATGGACATTCCCTTTGGGGATGTTTAGTTCTACATCTTGGACAAAAGATGCTCATTGCTGCTCGTTCTTCATCCTGCCTCTTCTTGGCTTGTAAAGCATCCAGTTGAGAACCCATTGCTCCTAAGATATCAGTCTTAAAATTCTCCAACAAGTTTCCTAACTCTACTGTTGTAACTCTACCTGAACTAGGAACATTTCCTCTTACATTTCTACTAAAAGGCTCTCGAAAAATTTTCGCAACTTCCCCCCTACTCCTAGAATAATTTTTACACATCTCACCAATCTGTGCAAAAGTTTTATGAGAAATATCGCCAGCTGCCATGAGATTAAGATTTTCTAACAAGTCCTTGGAGATCCCCTTAAGGAAAAGTGTACGTATTGCATCTTCTCGGAGGTCATTATATTTGGACTTATGTAATGTATAAATGAACCTTTTGAGATAATCCTCCAGGCTCTCATCTTCAAGTTGTTGTATCTTTAATATATAATGTTGAGAGTCCTTAGGTTTGCAGTATTCTTGATATTTTCACAAAAATGAAGTTTTCATATCATCCCAAGTCCTGATAGCGAATTCTCCTAATCCCATGAACCATCTCAAGGCGGAATCTTTTAGTGTAGAGGGAAAGAGTTTTATTTTGTGACCATCTTGTAGATAATTGTAACTCCTACAAATGATATAGAACTCGAACGGGAATGTGTCTGGGTCCTCATTACTTTTTCCATAGAAATTAGGTAAGGAGGAAGGAGGGATGCTTTTCATAGTTACATCCTGCATTGTATCTAAAATAGGGAACCCAAAGGTAGCCTTAGTTCGATTTTCCCATTCTCCTTATTCATTTCTAATTTCATCATGATCTTTGTTTTCTCCCCGTCTCTCCATATAAGCTGGATTCTTAATGTAAATATACTTAGGAGGCTCCTTTCGAGGTGATAATGGAGCGTCCCAACATTCTTTTTCAAGAGAGATCTCCCTCTGAAAAACCATGTTTTTATTGAATCTTAGAGGGATAGTAGGTTCTAATGTAGAAGTTTCAATTTGCGAGATGACTGGATCTACTGAGGTTCCAATGAGAGCTTTTACTTGAGAAGTATAAAAAAGGTCAACGAATTTTGGATCTCCTACTAGTGAAAAATTGTGTTAATTGGATTCGAAACTAGTGTAGGGATGGAGGTTTCTAATGGATGATCCTCTTGAACTTCCTCGGGAATGGGGTCCTTAGGACCTTTTGCCAAGGTTCCTTCTCTTTCTATGGCTTCCCCAATAATATATTCTAAGAGAGACTCCTTAGGTTTCAGGGTAGAACTACTTCCTATAGGCTTCCTTCGATACCTTTCTAGTGAGTTAGTAGTTGGGTAATTACGTCCCCTAGATTAGTTAGTAGAGACTTCAATAATTTTTTTGGTCTTAACAAATCTACCCTGAGGATCTCTAATTCTACTCATGAAATAATTTTAAACTAAAGAAAACCTATGCTACTCCTGTTGCTGGATTTAGGGGCGCCTGTTATAACAGAAGCGCAGGTTCTTACCTCTCATCTTACCGCTCCCCCGCTACCAACCTATTACTAAACTTCCTAAATAATTCTACTCTACCTTATAGAACAATTCCCCGACGACGGCACCAAAAGTGTTGGGTGTTATAATGTCTAAATTAATTCACCTATTCTTTAATTATCAACTGGGGTTGGTAATCTTAGAGTTGACACAAAATATATGCAAAGGAAGAGGGGTTCTTATGGTGTCGTGGAAATATTTTAACAAACAAAAGATCGAAAGATCTTTCAAAATGAAAAACCAAGTTAAACTCCTAAGAATTCAACTATTAAGGTAATTAAACTAAGACGGAATGATAAACTAAACAATTGATAAATTATTTTATAACTTTAAACTGAAATACAATCAACAATTGACTATTCAATTGGGAAACTAGGGTGCAAGGAGGACTTAACTTATAAGCAAGTAGAAAACCTAATAAAAGAAGCAAGTAGAAAACTTAATAAAATAAACTTAATAAAAGAAATATCTTTAGGTTCTGTCTTACAAGTTCTTTCAACAATAACACAGCGTAAAAGAGACAACCTAAAAACATACTAAGGATAACACATATAACACTAAATCTCACATGCAAACGGATAAATCAACCAAAAATGCATAAACACAAAACAATACAACAGTAAATCAAAATCAGAAACAATATTCAAGAAACAAAAACATAAACAACTTAACACACCTTCAAGACGAAAAGAAGTAAGGAAAATGATAAAACCTTAATAAATAACCTAAAACAATTAACCCATAGTTCGATAACAGACTGAACAGGATGTCCAAATGACAGTATGCACTGTTAAAATGGTAAAAACTAACCTAAATGAGCTAATCTTCAGCTGAATTCATGTAGATGTAAATCTAATGCATAGAGGCAATAAGTAAACCTAGTTATTAAGCAAATTTAACAGTAAAATAAACTTAAACAAATTCATAAACATAAGCATAAAGAAACCATTGCATATTAATAAACTGAAATGTAAATTGCATAAACTGATAATTTCTGAGAGAAATGAATTAAACAGAACTGAATCTATTTAATTTGATAAACAACAATCTATTTTATCTAACTTGCAAATAAACCAAATAATAAGTTGGATATGAAATGAATGAAAACAAACCCAAAAGCAAACTATGCGCATAGTTAACTATATAATTCAGAAGTAAAATTGCATTACAGGAATAATAATAAAAACTGTAAATTAAACTAGCTACAACAGAAAAAATGAAAGAAATAAACAAGAAAAGAAACCTTTGGTTGATGAGGGGCCCTCTCAGCAATCAAGGGTAGTGCCTAGCTAACTTCTACTCAAACACAATCTTCAACAGCAACACATACAACTCTTTATTCAGACGATGGAAGAAAAATAGAATGTACTGAAGAACAAAATGATAAACTATGAATTATTTCCTAACTCTTTGATTCTCTAACTCTTCTATTTAACTAAGCTCTCACACAGAGGCTGCTATATATAATAGTTTACAGATATGAGAAAGTCGACCCTTTAGTGGTCAACTGCTCTCTAAATTTAGTCAATCATAAAGGCACATAACAGATCAGAGGCCAACACGCAGGCAATCTCCCTTCTTCAGTGCATTTCTGGTCTTTTTACTGGACAACGAACACATGGGATCCTCTTTAGCGCGAACAGTCTTCAGATGTGGCGCATGGGCTCCTTGCTTATCACAGCAGGTGGGCTGATGGCGAATAGAGGAGAGCGTATTGGAGAATCTTCTAGAGTATAGGTTCAATGCATCAATCCAACGCATGGATTGTTGATGTGGTGGCGAGCGAAGGAGAATGCAGGCTAGCGAACTATCCAGAAATGAGCTTCATCACCCATATGCATGGAAAATAGTTCGTTTGCAGGATGTTTCATGTTTTAATGCCTGAAATTAATTCTCAGTAGTGCGTAGTCTTATGAGTGATCTGGATGAAGAGTTGAACGAAAAGCTGGTCCGTGATCTGGATACGCTGGGCGTCGATATAGGGTGAACGAAGTGTCTGTTTGCTGGTGTGCTTCAAGACTGTAGTCTAAAGGAACACGTTTCAACATCTAGAAAACTACCAACGAGTTTCGTGCAACGGGATGGATGACAAGCTGGATGTTGAGATGGATGTGCTACACGCAAGGCAGGCTGAATGCGTTTTGTTTATTAATTTGGTCCAAAAAGATTATAAAATCTGCAAACAAGTATACAAATCAATTAATACATCAATGCACTTTAATAATGTCATTTTTAATTAATAAAACCATAAAAATGATAATAATAAAAGGATTTCATATAAACCTTAAATATACTCATACCTGAGGCTGAATAGTGATCTGCGTGATATAAAATATGCAAAAGATAATAAAACATGTGTTTAAATGAGTAATTTAACTGCAAAAAATGATAACAAACCTAGGATCAACAAGACCCATCAGAACCTAAAGATCGATTTCGAACTTATGGATTTCAACAGCAAGGTTGCAACAAGATTAACTGCCAGTGTAAAAAAAGAGTTGGAGAAATGTGTAGACTTTTATAAGAGGGTGGTCACAACACAATAGATTCCAACCCTCTATGGCAAAACGAATCCAGGAGTTTTCTAAACATGAGGAACACTTGAAATACCTGCATGACAGGTTGCAGGAGGATGAGCTTAGGATACAACAGGTTAAAGGAATTACTGAGAAAGAGGTAAAAATTTTGGTTACGCAAGCCGCGATCAATAATATTCTGCTTGAAGATCAACTCAGAGTAATCCCCCCCAAACCAACATAGATACAGTCGTAGTTGGCCATCCATGAAGTAACAGTCAAATTGTTAGAGCCTATGGAATTCAAGACCATTGTCGTAGAAGCTGCTGCATGGAAGGATTTCATTGGAGGGTCAGCTGGTACCTCCTAAGTTTTGTCTTATGTGCATGTGATACTTTTTGTAGATTAACTCTTTTTATTTGTATTTTGCTAGTGCAAGTCACTAGAGGACAAAATTTTGTAATCAAAGAGTCAAGGAATCCTAAAAGGTCAGGGTAACTCAAAAGTCACTTGTAAAATGTATATATAGGGGGTCGAATAGTAGAATCGGGGACTTTTTCTAGTGCACATATGCCGAAGCTATTTGTATGAGAACTACTTCTTTTATGAATAAAGAGAACCAAATTTTGTTGGAGGAAGGAATGTACGAGTTTCAAATGGATCATGTGGATTGTTGAATGTCAAATTATTTCTGTTTTAGCTTGCTACATAACTGTGAGATCATTCCAACCTATTGAATTATTTATGCAGTTTATGAATGATGTTATTTTCTGTTAGAAAGCTCGTGCAAATGAATGAGTAATGAATGGGTAATGAATGTGTTAATAAACAAAGCTAAATTTGTTTATCTTTTATGGTTGTAATTATGTTAGTAAAATGTGAACAACTACATGTAGGATTCCACTAGCCTTTTACAGTACATTATTCAATTAATAAATATTTTCTCCTTTAGAGATATGTTAGCTAGAGTCGATTATAATAGATTAGATGTTTTTTTTTCTTTCATAGAAGTGATTGTGAGGCAAGAGTGGTAAGACAGGAGGTAAGAAACTACACATCTCTAGTGAGGCTCTTACTCACTAGTTACTTGCATTTAGTTTAGGAACTTGCATTTCATATATAAATATAAAATTACATAAATGGTAGACTGGGCCGCAACCGGTAAAACAAACTTAAAACATTCTTTTAATTCTACGGTAGCTGGGCTGCTAACATGATGAATTCCCCATACCAAACAGTAAACGATATAATTGGGAACGGTTTTGGGGAGAATCCCTACTGTCGATACCTGGTATTTTTCCACGCATCAACAGTTTTGGCGCTAGAAGGAGGGCCACCAGTGCATGGCTGGCAGAAAAATTTCGTTTACACGAAACTATTCCACTGGTGATAACTCTGAAGCTAGTTTTCCTGAATATTTAATTTTCGAAGAAAGAGTAGTCCATGATGTAGAAGTTGCAGAATGCCTCTATCCCATTCCCTTTGAAGTAGTCAACCACTTAAGGAGACATACAAGGTCTTATGTAAAGAAGCTTGGAGGATTACAGACAATCCCTGAATTACCAAGAAGGAGGGCTCCCAGAAGAATACCTACTTACACTGAAAATTTGATCTTGGTGGGAAAATTGGAAGAGTTGGTAAACTTGTCTATACAAGATATTGTTCAACGCCTTGATCAGTTGGGGCCATGTTCCCTTGTTTTTCAATCTCCATTTCAGTCACCGGTTCAGTATCCACCACCGACTCCTCGTAGAATCATGGTTGGAAATGTACCCCCAAATGATAATTAACATATAAATCCTAATCCACCACCGTCTTGGAGGGCTAGAACACCACTCAACCTGGATACTCCTTTACATGCTTTGCCTCAAAATGCTGAAAAGGAATTACCCAAGTTTGACCCAGGAAAGGGCATTTCTGTGGATGACCACCCGTAAAGTTTTTATTTGGATTTGGAACTTTTAGCCATGGAGCATGAAGATGTGGTATGCATACTTTTTCCACATACCTTTGAAGCTAAGGCCTCTGCTTGGTATTTTGGTTTAAAAGCAATTTCGATAGCAAACTGGGATACTTTTGTAAGAGTGTTTAAAGGCAAGTTTGGTAGTCAACGAACCACTGCCACCCTCATGAAATAATTGTTAGCTCTACGGATGGACAAGAAAGAAAATGTGCAATATTTTAATCAGAGGTTTTCTGCCCATTTAAATAATTTCAGTGCTACAATAAAACCGATTGAAGAAACTTAAATAGAATACTACACTTCAACACTTTTCCCCAAAATAGCAATGTTTGTTAAGAGGTCAGTAAATCCTTCTTTGGTAGAAATTTATGAAGAAGAAAATAAAGGTGAGGCTGAACTTGAAAGCATAAACAAACATTTTGCAGAACTGGAGATAAATAATTTTAGTGGTAAAAAACCTTTGTTGTTAATAAGACCTAAGGAAGAACATTCGACTGAATTAGAAAACGTGGTAAAATGGTACAAAAGTTATCTAACAAGATTGTCGATCTAGAAAAGGATAAAGAATCCAGTTCATCCAAAAGTAGTTCAAACCTTACTTCAAGAAAAGAGAGGAAGGCGGAACATCCCAACCACTCATGTATAGTTCTTCTGTTTTAAATTTTAATGAGGTATGAATGGATCATTTCTGCACTTTTCATCAATAACCTCACTCTGAAAAAAGTTTCCAACAGTGGATTAACTCAATGAATTTAGTTATGAATCAAATATTAGACGCTCAAATAATAGAGCCCGAGGTGGAAGAAGAAAATAAAAATGAACCAGAAGAATCACATGAAACAATGACGGTCTTATGGGATTGTGCACCTACACTCATTTCAATGAAGAGGAACCTATCGAGAAATTCAACTTTCAGCAGCTAATGTCACAACCAGAAGCAAAACACCAATAATAGATGAGAGCCTATTACTGCCTAAGATTAGGAAGATACAAGAAAGTATGAAGAGGAATAATAGTAAGACCCAAACACCACCTAAGTATGATCTGGTCATCAAAAAAGATAAAGTTACAACAGTTAGTAAGCATGTGAAGTTTTTGGAGAGTAAGGAAGAAAACAATAAGAAGGATCCAATAGAATAAGGCATGGGATATGACATAATAGAAGACAACAAGAAAACAAAAGCAAATATTTCTTTATTCAAAATGTGTAACCTACCCCAACAAAGAAAGAAGATCCTGGAATTTTTTGATCCACAACCCAGTAGACCCTAGGATTACATGCAATAAGATAAAGAAATCAATGAAGCTAGCATTGGAGGGATGTCAAAATCTCAAACTCTACCATTTTTACTATATTTTGAGATTTTCAACCATCATGTGCATAATTGTTTGGTATATTATGGAGCTTCCTCTAATGTCATGCCTCTTTTAGTTTGTAGAAAGATAAATGGTCAACCTACACCCTCTTCATGTAAGATCATTTACTTGGATAGATCAACAATCAAGGTAGTAGGGGAAATGAAGAATGTGTTGATTTGGTTATCTGCAGATGAAAGGGTCTGCTAGTTTATAGACATCATGGTGGTAGACATACTAAAGGCATATGGTTTGATTTTGAGCAGGGATTGGTCTGCAAAACTCAATGGGTACTTTGCAACTAATTGGTCATACTTGTGGCTGCCCTATGAGAACAGTCAGAATCGGATCAAGGTGATGAGGGAACCACACATGAAGCACAATGTGACTCAATTGGAATAAAAAAAATGAACCTATAAATTTCTCACATTTAGTTTTAGGAAATTACTTTATAGAGCTTAAAGCTGGAAATTATCAAGTGAAAGAAGCCAGTAATGAGTCAGACACACAGTTCGAACTCCTTCAGTTTTCATAGACTGATAATATTGATTGTATTATAGCTAATTTAGTTTCTAACTTAGAAAGTAACACTAATCCTGTAAATTTAGAAGATAGATTTTGGTTGTTGTATTTTGATGGTTCCAAAACTCAAGAGGGATTAGGAGGAGGGTGCGTCTTGATTGATTCCGAAAAGAACAAACATTTTCTCTCTTGTCGACTAGAGTTTGAATGCATGAATAACACCGCTAATATGAAGCTCTAGTCGAGGGCTTGAAAAATGCCATTGATTGTTGTAGCCATACAGAGAGAAGAATTGATTGTTCCATAAAATAAAAGAGTGGTAGCATGCTGTTAATTATTTTTAAGAAAAAAAAACTAGTAAATAGAAATGGTTTAGAGATGTATATTCATGAAAAATAGAACAGTGCTTAGAAAGACCACTTAAATGAGAATAATATAATCAAAAGAAGACCATAGGAAAAACTATTGATCCATGCCTCATTGTAAAGATATCCTATCATCATAAAATATTTTGAGTGTACACTGTAGTGTGTGATATTTATAGCTATGGGTCCCATTTTTAAGATAATGACATCTTAGGTATATGCTGAATTAGATGGGCAGGGTCAAGCCCAACTTACACCCATTCTCAAATGACATTATAAACAATTGGGCATGACATATTTTTTTGAAGAATTTTCTTTATATTAACACGATTTTACGAACTATGTGCATAGTGGTGTATTAACCAGATCTCTTTTACCAGGTATTGCCCCGCTGCCAGCAGGCCTATTCAGTACCCCGGCAGGTTTATCTTGGTACCATGCAAGCATAGTCCCGCTGCCAGCAAGCCTATTCATTATCCTGATGGGTTTACTTTCATTTATTGAACTTCCTGTTTTGAGTTTTACTTAGAATTGACCCGCTGCCAGCAAGCCTGTTCAGTACCCCGATGGGTTTGCCTTGTATAATGATATATATATGGAAGCCGATTGGTACTAGAGTGTGTTAAGTCCTGCTAAACACATAATTCATTTTTTGGTGATGTTGTCGGAGAAACCACAGTATCGAAATGACCAAGTCGACGTTTTGGATCCATATCAGGATTCATCATTAGGACCATGTCGATTGTGGAGAGAGCGAGAATCATTGATAAATACTGAACTGGGTAGGAAAAAAAGGGGGGATTAATGTCGGCTGTGGAGGTTAGGGTTTGCTAAGTTAGAAATTTTAGTGCAGAATTATTGTAAGCTAATTAATTATTTGAAATATTAAAACCAAATTGTTAGCTTAAGTCTTTTTATAAATATTATTAGAAAGCTAATGAAAGCCCTAGAACCACCAAAAACCTAATTCACCAAAAATTTTATGGGAAGTTTTGTAAGGTTAAAGTTTATTAAAAATTTTAAAAATTAATGTAGCCTAAAGAAGGTCAATAATAATTATTATACCCTAATTTTTAGGGTCAATAATAATTATTATACCCTAATTTTTAATTTTTAATTAAACTATGAGAATTCAAGTGTTTATTAATGTGTTTTAAAGGCTATTCAACCTAACTTTATTCAAAAGATATTACTAAAACTAGGTCTTTCATGTGTTTATTGACATGTCTAGGTTATCCTAAGGTTTGAAGAAAATCCTAAAAATGTGTTTAAAGGTAAAACTATAATTTAAGAATTATTATTGTTAAATAACTTTGAACCTATTTTTGGTTTGACTATTAATTTTTAAATTGATTCTTAAGTTTTTAATTTTTTATATTATAATTATTAAATCTTTAATTTTAATTTTAATTTATTGATTAGGTTTTTAATGTGTTTATTAAAATTATTAATTATTAATTCTTTAATTTGAATTTTAATATATTAATTACGTTACTAATGTGTTTATTAAAAAAATTTAGTCTTATTTAGGGTCAGGAAGGAGGGTGTACCATGCAAGCATAGTCCTGCTGCCAGCAAGCCTGTTCATTACCCTGACGGGTTTACTTTCATTTATTGAACTTCCTGTTTTGAGTTTTACTTAGAATTGACCCGCTGCCAGCAAGCCTGTTCAGTACCCCGATGGGTTTGCCTTGTATAATGATATATAAATGGAAGCTGATTGGTACTAGAGTGTGTTAAGTCCTGCTAAACACATAATTCATTTTTTGGTGATGTTGTCGGAGAAACCACAGTATCTAAATGACCAAGTCGACGTTTTGGATCCATATCAGAATTCATCATCAGGACCATGTCGATTGTGGAGAGAGCGAGAATCATTGATAAATACTGAACTGGGTAGGAAAAAAAGGGGGGATTAATGTCAGCTAT
Organism: Pseudotsuga menziesii; assembly: GCA_001517045.1. Taxonomy (NCBI): domain Eukaryota; kingdom Viridiplantae; phylum Streptophyta; class Pinopsida; order Pinales; family Pinaceae; genus Pseudotsuga; species Pseudotsuga menziesii. Next base: position 56,115 of record LPNX011004514.1, on the reverse strand, counting down.
GGAGGTTAGGGCTTGCTAAGTTAGAAATTTTAGTGGAGAATTATTGTAAGCTAATTAATTATTTGAAATATTAAAACCAAATTGTTAGCTTAAGTCTTTTTTATAAATATTATTAGAAAGCTAATGAAAGCCGTAGAACCACCAAAAACCTAATTCACCAAAAATTTTACGGGAACTTTTGTAAGGTTAAAGTTTATTAAAAATTTTAAAAATTAATGTAGCCTAAAGAAGGTCAATAATAATTATTATACCCTAATTTTTAGGGTCAATAATAATTATTATACCCTAATTTTTAGGGTCAATAATAATTATTATATTTTAATTTTTAATTTATAATTAAACTATGAGAATTCAAGTGTTTATTAATGTGTTTTAAAGGCTATTCAACCTAACTTTATTCAAAAGATATTACTAAAACTAGGTCTTTCATGTGTTTATTGACATGTCTAGGTTATCCTAAGGTTTGAAGAAAATCCTAAAAATGTGTTTAAAGGAAAAACTATAATTTAAGAATTATTATTGTTAAATAACTTTGAACCTATTTTTGGTTTGACTATTAATTTTTAAATTGATTCTTAAGTTTTTAATTTTTTATATTATAATTATTAAGTCTTTAATTTTAATTTTAATTTATTGATTAGGTTTTTAAGGTGTTTATTAAAATTATTAATTTTTAATTCTTTAATTTGAATTTTAATATATTAATTACGTGACTAATGTGTTTATTAAAAAATTTTAGTCTTATTTAGGGTCAGGAAGGAGGGTTAGTCTTTTTAGTCCTCCTTCCTAACCCTAAATAAGACTAATTTTTTTTAATAAACACATTACTAACGTAATTAATATATTAAAATTCAAATTAAAGAATTAATAATTAATAATTTTAATAAACACATTAAAAACCTAATCAATAAATTAAAATTAAAATTAAAGATTTAATAACTATAATATAAAAAATTAAAAACTTAAGAATCAATTTAAAAATTAATAGTCAAACCAAAAATAGGTTCAAAGTTATTTAACAATAATAATTCTTAAATTATAGTTTTACCTTTAAACACATTTTTAGGATTTTCTTCAAACCTTAGGGTAACCTAGACATGTCAATAAACACATGAAAGACCTAGTTTTAGTAATATCTTTTGAATAAAGTTAGGTTGAATAGCCTTTAAAACACATTAATAAACACTTGAATTCTCATAGTTTAATTATAAATTATAAATTAAAATATAATAATAATTATTGACCCTAAAAATTAGGGTATAATAATTATTATTGACCTTCTTTAGGCTACATTAATTTTTAAAATTTTTAATAAACTTTAACCTTCCAAAACTTCCCGTAAAATTTTTGGTGAATTAGGTTTTTGGTGGTTCTAGGGCTTTCATTAGCTTTCTAATAATATTTATAAAAAAGACTTAAGCTAACAATTTGGTTTTAATATTTCAAATAATTAATTAGCTTACAATAATTCTGCACTAAAATTTCTAACTTAGCAAATCCTAACCTCCACAGTCGACATTAATCCCCCCTTTTTTTCCTACCCAGTTCAGTATTTATCAATGATTCTCGCTCTCTCCACAATCGACATGGTCCTGATGATGAATCCTAATATGGATCCGAAACGTTGACTTGGTCATTTTGATACTGTGGTTTCTCCGACAATATCACCAATAACCTATCACCACAGAAATTTAGCAACAAAAATTCATTTTTTTTCAAAATAAATTTATTAGTAATGTCATAATGGCCATAATCATAGATCATGTCAAAAGAGAATAACTGAAAGTTGTTCTTTAACCTAACAATCCTTCTTCTTCATAAAATAAAAGTAATGTTGCCCACAGACAAAAATTCCACTTACTTTCGAGTTATACCAAAATACTCGAGAGACAAGTTTTGAATACAAGTATAGGATGAACTAGTAATCCATAGGTGAAAAATAAGGTTATGAAAAATATGATAATGAAAGTGGCTCTTATCAAGCAATTGTTTAAAAGAATAAATCAGAAATATACATGTCTGAATCAAGATACCAAAAACTATATGAATCATTGAAGAACTGGTTAAGTATGATATACAAGAGATTTATAAATAATTTTTTTTAAAACAAATTATCAGTATAAGCTGCAAATTTCAAAAGTACCCCAAGAAAGGTTAAAATACCTAATGAGTATTTAACATACTTCCCTTGTCCAAGTAATATTCCGTTAGCTGCTCATAGAGATAATATACTTGTAATCAAACTGCAAAACCACTTGTTAGATGATTCAATTTATTCATAAAGACATTAAAGCAAAAAGAGTCTTGTAAACAACCTATTAGAAATGACTCTTATTTATTCAAAGCAACAAGCACATATTTACATATATACAAGTGATAATAATCCAAAATATTTTTAAGGATCAGGAGGAGGAGGAATAGCTTCTCCTTCAACTAATTCCATTTCATTTTGCTGCAAAACATTCTATATAAAATCCCGTTTAGATGTCGATTGATGACAAAGTCTGATTCTGTGTCCATTTACTACAAAGGAAACTTTTGAGCCATCAATTTTTTTAATTTTTACCGACCCATTGTCAAAAGATGTAACTACTTCGTATGGACCCATCCATCTGGTAGTTAATTTCCCTTTAAAATTTTTAAACCGTGAATCGAATAGTAGTGCCCAATCTCTAGTATTAAACTGCTTTTGCTTAATAAATTTATCATGACATGTTTTTCGTTGATTCTGTATTAACATCGTTCTTTGGAGTGCATCTTGTCTAATCTCATCTAACTCATTAATCTGCAATATTCGTTGTTTCTGTGCTTCATCCAAATTCATGCCTAATTGTGCTGCCATATGAAAGGTTTTAACTTGAAACTCAATAGGTAAAAGGACTTGTTTTCCATACACTAACTCATAGGGGGTATGTCCGGTAGTGTTTCTCCATGTTATCCTATAGGCCCATAAATCCTCTGGGAGTCTATCTGTCCAGTCCTTATGATGTAAGTGAATGGTTTTGGTTAAAATGGCTTCTAATACTTTATTAGTTGATTCTACCTGACCATTATCCCAAGGGTGATAAGGTGAAGATTTGCAATGTCGGATGTCATATTTCCTAGTAATTTCTTTCATTAATTTAGAAGTAAATTAAGTACCTTGATCTGTGACAATTTCTCTAGGTACACCAAACCGGGTGAATATTTCTTCATATATGAATTCTACCACCGATTTCTCTATGGCTCTAAATAAATCTTTAGCTTCTACCCACTTGGTGACATAGTCTGTTCAAACTAAGATATATTTTGTTTTTACGAGACATGGGAGAAATTGGTCGTACAAAATCAAGAGCCCATTTCTCAAAAGGTTCAATCATAACTTGGGGTTGTAAAGGCATTTGATCAGATGACGTAGGTCTACCCATTCTTTGGAAACTATTGCAGCATCCTTAAAAATGCTTGGCCAATAATAACCAGAATGTAAGACTTTATAGGCCATCCTCTTATCAGAAAAATGTCCTCCACATGGTCCATCATGGCATGCATGGAGGATGTATTGCATTTCATCCTCATGCATGCATCATCAAACAATAAGATCTGGACCTGTGTGGAAGAGATAATTATCAACCTAAGAATAATTGGAACTCTGAACTATAATACAACGCTTCTCATGTGGAGACAAATGGTTTGGTATTTTCCCAGATGCTAAATAATTGGCAATATCTACGAACCAAGGGGTTTGAACAGATACAACAAATAGATGTTCATCAGGAAAAGTGTCGTCAACTGGTTTAGTACCGTCTTCATGTTGAATACGGGAAAGTAAATCTGCTACGATATTTTCTTTACCAGGTCGGTCAATGACGATAATGTTAAATTATTGCAATAAAAGAAGCCACTGGGTCACTCTACCATTGGTAATTGGTTTATTCATTAGAAATATAATGGCGGAGTGGTCAGTATGCACAAAAACTTCATAACATGTCATATAATGACGAAATTTATTAATAGAATAAACTACTGCCAAAATTCCTTTTCAGTAACAGTATAATTTAATTCGGCAGGGGCCAAATTTTTACTAATAAAATAGATGGCATAAGGTGCTTGTCCTTCTTTTTGGCCGAGAACTCCTCCTATGGCCGTATCAGAGGCATCAGTATATATGTGAAAAGGAAGGGACCAATCGGGACCCCTAAGTATTGGTGCCATCGATAATTTAGCTTTTAGAATTTCAAAATCATTTTGACAAGATTCTATCCATAGAATTGTACGTCCTTTGTAAGCAACTTAAACATTGGTGCAACTATTTTAGTGAAATTTTCAATAAAGCGGAGGGAATAGCTTGCATACCAAGAAAGCTTCTTACCTCTTTCTGATTTTTGGGAGAGGGAAGGCGAACGATTACTTCAATATTTGTAGGATCTACCTTAATTCCGTAGGAAGAAACATGGTGTCCCAAAACTATACCTTCTGTCAGTGACATTCTACATTTCTTGTGACTAAGGGATAAATTCATTTCTTGACATTGGATCAAGACTTTCTCAAGGTTGTCAAGGGATTCTTGAAAAGTATTACCATAGACCGTAAATTCATCCATGTATACCTCCACACAGTCATGTATAAGATCGGAAAAGATTCCTAAGTCTACTTGCTGGAAAGTGGCAGGTGCATTAAATAAGCCAAATGGAAAAACTCGATAAGCATATGTTCCCCAAGGGCATGTAAAGGTGGTTTTGTCTTTATCTTCTGGTGCTATTAAAATCTGGTTGTAACCACTATACCCGTCAAGAAAGGAAAAATATTGTTTACCTGACAGAGTATCTAATACTTGATCAATAAAAGGTAAAGGAAAGTAGTATTTAAGTGTACCTTTGTTTAGTTCCCTAAAATAAACACAAATATTCCATTTCCCTATAACTTTATTTGGGACTAGTACTAAAGGAGATACCCATTTACTGTCAAAGATAGGATAGATGAAACCAGCAGTGAGGAGTTTTTGTAATTCTTGTTTTACTATATCCTTTAGAGCAAGATTCATCCTCCTCTGTGGCTTCCTTACAGGTGATACGCTTGGATCCATATAAATATGGTGAATACAGGTATCAGGGTGTATACCCTTCATATCGGTGTATTCCCATGCAAATCCTCCAGCTTGTTTCTTAAGAACTTTAAGCAGCTGTGCTTGTTGGTTTTCACTTAATCCTGCGTTTATATGTAAAAAAATTTCAGGGCCAACCTCACAAGGTATGGTATATGGTCCTATATGTTCTTCAATCGTGAAAACACAAGGTGTTTCCGTAAACATGGAAAGATCCATATTCTCTTGAAACGTATCTCCAAAAATATGATCGAGTTGAGCAAAGAATTGAGGGAAATATGTACAGGTTGTCAAAGAAACAAACTGGTTTAATACATTCTTAGTGGTCTTCTCCTGAAGTACCCAAGAGAAATCACTAGGAAGAGAGAGATCATCAAAGTCTTCATCCCCAAAAGAACAGTTTAACCACCATAAATTTTCAGTTATTGATTGTACTGGGGGGTATAAAATAAGTCTTTGTGTGGACAACCCATTGGAAATAGTTATCTCTCCATCCCTACATCCTATAAAAGAATTTGCGGTAGCTAATCGTGGTCTTCCCAAAATAATAGGATGTCCTTTAGAAGGATCCTTTGATTCTATGACCATAAAGTCGATAGGGTATTCCCATGAGGCTACTGATACAACAATGTCATCCAAGACTCCAATGGGTTTTACCGTAGTGCGGTCTGCTAGTTCTAGGATGGAAGGAGTAGGTCGAAGAAATTGTCCCAACTGTAAATATTCTAAAACTGCGGTGGTCATCATGTTAATGGCGGATCCTAAATCGATTAATGTATTCTCTATGGCGGTGGTGTTTATAATTACAGTCACTACTAGGGCCCCTAAATTTGTGTATTTTGCAATCCGGGACTGACCTGTCATAGATTCCGACATTTCTCCTATAACATGAATTGTAAGAGGGTCCTTTTGCTTCTTTCCTGGGCATTTAATACATAGCTCCTTTATTACCTTACTGTAGATTGGTATATCTTTGATAGCTTGTAATATAGGGATTTTAATACAGATATTCTTAAATTCATTCAAAATGTTATACTCCAGATGAACTACAGGTTTTTCTATTACTAGTCTCTCTGGAAATGGAGGAATTATTTTCTCCTGAATAGTTTCTTGCGGAGGATGGGTGTGTACTAGAACCATTGGAATATTCACATCCTCCAAAATAACATCATTCATGGGTTTAATTGAATATTCTTCTTCTTCATTTGGTTCCTGAATGATGACTGATGACTTGGGTTTATTATGCACAACTCTTCCCGATCGTAATTGAATTTCATGTACAAGTATAGTCGAAATAAGGTATGATGGAAGAGTTTGCAACTCAATGTTGTTAAGAGCTTGAGTTGGTTTATTATTAGGGTTAGGTATCAGTTGTGTAGGTAATAATGTCGGCAAAGGAGGATTTACATTGTGAAAGTGATGAGGTTGTTGTGTGATAAAACGAACTGGAGGTACAAATCCATGCGACATTTGCTAGAAATTTGTTTGATTTTGAGGATAAGGATGATTAGGTGCAAGGACAGGTTGTGGCTAAGGATATGGTTCTCCTCTCCATCCTTGTGACCAATATTGTTGTTGTGGGAATTGAGGAGGAGGGTACTAAGGTGGCCAATTCTGCCAACTTGAATTGTTCCATTGTTGAGGTGGTTGATACAGAGGATAATAGAGTGGAGGTTGTGGTGGAAAGTTTGGATATGCCGGTTGGTCTCTAGGTTTCCAAGGAGGCCTCCTAGATGTTCAGCTACATCCCCACTCTTATAGATGGCTTGCAACCCAAGAAAGGATGGGCATTTATCTGTTGGATGCTCTTTTGTACAGATGTAACATACAGAGATGTTGTTTAATGGAGATTCCCTTTGGGGATGTTTAGTTATACATCTTGGACAAAAGATATTCATTACTGCTTGTTCTTCATCATGCCTCTTCTTGGCTTGTAAATTATTCAGTTGAGAACCCATTTCTCCTAAGATATCAGTCTAAAATTCTCCAACAGGTTTCCTAACTCTACTATTGTAACTCCACCTAAATTAGGAACATTTCCTCTTACATTTCTACTAAAAGGCTCTCGAAATTTTTTCGCAAATTCCCCCCTAATCCTAGAATAATTTTTACACATATTACCGATCTGTGCAAAATTTTTATGACAAATATCACTAGCTACCATGGGATTAAGACTTTCTAACAAGTCCTCGGAGATCCCCTTAAGGAAAAGTGTACGTACTGCATCTTCTCGGAGGTCATTATATTTAGACTTATGTAATGTATAAATGAACCTTTCGGGATAATCCTCCAAGCTCTCGTCTTCAAGTTGTTGTATCTTGAATATATCATGTTGAGAGTCCTTAGGTTTGTATTATTCTTGATATTTTCACAAAAATGAAGTTTTCATATCATCCCAAGTCCTGATAGTGAATTCTCCTAATCCCATGAACCATCTCAAGGTGGAATCTTTCAGTGTAGAGGGAAAGAGTTTTAGTTTGTGAGCATCTTGTAGATAATTGTAAATCCTACAAAGGATATCGAACTCGAACAGGAATGTGTCCAGGTCCTCATTAATTTTTCCATAGAAAGTAGGTAAGGAGGAAGGAGGGATGTTTTTCATAGTTACATCCTGCATTGTATCTAAAATAGGGAACCCAAAGGTAGCCTTCGTTGGATTTTCCCCTTCCCCTTCTTCATTTCTAAATTCATCACGATCTTCATTTTCTCCCCGTCTCTCCATATAAGCTGGATTATTAACATAAATATATTTAGGAGGCTCCTTTCGAGGTGATAATGGAGTGTCCCAATGTTCTTTTTCAGGAGAGATCTTCCTCTAATCAACCGTGTTTTTATTGAATCCTAGAGGGATAGTAGGTTTTACTATAGAAGTTTCAATTTGCAAGATGATTGGATATACTGAGGTTCCAAAGAGAGTTTTTACTTGAGAAGGATCAACAAGGTCAATGAAATTTGGATCTCCTACTAGTGAAAAAATTGTGTTAATTGGATTCGAAAATAATGGAGGGCTAGAGGTTTCTAATGGCTAATCCTCTTGAACTTCCTCAGGAATGGGGTCCTTAGGACCTTCTGCCAAGGTTCCTTCTCCTTCTATGGCTTCCCCAGTAAGATATTCTAAGAGAGACTCCTTAGGTTTCAGGGTATAACTACTTCCTATAGGTGTCCTTCGATACCTTTCTGGTGAGTTAGTAGTTGGGGAATTACGTCTCCTACGGTAGTTAGTAGGGACTTCAATAAATTTTTCGGTCTTAACAAATCTACCCTGAGGATCTCTAATTATACTCATGAAATAATTTTAAACTAAAGAAAACCTATGCTACTACTGCTTCTGGATTTGGGGGCGCCTGTTATAACAGATGCGCAGGTTCTTACCTCTCGTCTTATCGCTCCCCCGATACCAACCTATTACTAAACTTCATAAATATTTCTACTCTACCTTACAGAACAACTCCCTGGAAACGACACCAAAAGTGTTGGGTGTTATAATGTCTAAATTAATTCACCTATTCTTTAATTATCAACCGGGGTTGGTAAGCTTAGATTTGACACAATATATATGCGAAGGCAGAGGGGTTCTTATGGTGTCATGGAAATATTTTAACAAACAAAAGATCGAAATATATTTAAAAATGAAAAACCGAGTCAAACTCCTAAGAATTCAACTATTAAGGTAATTAAACTGATACAAAAGGATAAACTAAATATTTGATAATTTATTTTATAACTTTAAACTGAAATACAATCAACAATTGACTATTTGATTAGGAAACGAGGGTGCAAGGAGGACTTAACTTATAAGAAAGTAGAAAACTTAATAAAGAAAACTTAATAAAATAAGCAAGTAGAAAAATTAATAAAATAAATATCTTTGGGTTATGTCCTACAAGTTTTTTCAACAATAACACAACATAAAAGAGACAACCTAAAAACATACTAAGGATAACACATATAACACTAAATCTCACATGAAAACGGATAAATCAACCCAAAGGCCATAAACACAAAACAATACAACAGTAAAACAAAATCAGAAACAATATTCAAGAAACAAAAACATAAACAACTTAACACACCTTCAAGATGAAAAGAAGTAAGGAAAATGATAAAACCTTTATAAATAACCTAAAACAATTAAACTTTAATTTTAATGTTAAACAAAACTATCATCTAGCTATTTCAATCAAAACATAATTCATTCATTAAAGAAACATAACTAAAAACAATCTTAAAACACATTAAAAACACTAAAAACGAAGCTGTGGCTTAAATGACTGACTGAACTATGGGTCTGAAAGGGGTGGCTGAATAACAGATTGAACAAGCTGTCTGAATGACAGTCTGCATAGTTAAAATGGTAAAAACTAACCTAACTGAGCTAATATTCAACTGAATTCATGCAGATGTAAATATAATGCATAGAGGCAATAAGTAAACCTACTTATTAATCAAATTTAACAGTAAAATAGACTTAAACAAATTCATAAACATAAGCATAAAGAAACCATTGCATATTAATAAACTGAAATGTAAATTCCATAAACTGATAATTTATGAGAGAAATGAAAAAAACAAAATTGAATCTATTTAATTTAATAAATGACAATCTATTTTATCTAACTTGCAAATAAACCAAATAATAAGTTGGAAATGAAATGAATGAAAACAAAGCTGAAAGCAAACTATGTGCACAGTTAACTATCTAGTTCAGAAGTAAAATTGCATTACAAGAATAATAAAACAAATTGTAAATTAAACTAGCTACAATGGAAAAAATGAAAGAAATAAACAAGAAAAGAAACCTATGGTTGATGAGGGGCCCTCTCAGCAATCAGGGGTGGTTCCTGGCTAACTTCTACTCAAACTCAATCTTCAACAGCAACACATATGGCTCTTTATTCAGACGATGGAACATAAATACAATGTACTCAAGAACAAACTGATAAACTGTGAATTCATTCCTAACTCTCTGATTCTCTAACTCTTCTAGCTAACTGAGCTCTCACACAGAGGATGCTATATATAATAGTTTACAGAGATGAGCAAGTCAACCCTTTAGTGGTCAACTGCTCTCTAAATTTAGTCAATCATAAAGGTACATAACAGATCAGATGCCAATGCACAGGAAACATCCCTTCTTCAGCATGGTTCTGGTCTTTTTACTGGACAACAAACACACGGGCTCCTCTTCAGTGTGAACAGTCTTCAGATGTGGCGCACAGGCTCCTTCCTTATCGCAGCAGGTGGGATGATGGAGAATAGAGGAGAGCGTACTTGCGAATATTCTAGAGCGTAGGTTAAATGCATCAATCCAACGCGTGGATTGTTGATGTGGTAGCAAGCGAAGGAGAATGCAGGCTGGAGAACTATCCAAAAACAAGCTTCAACACTGTTGACGGGCCGAAATGGCACGAGTGTCAACCAAGAGACAACCCGATCCAAGAGTTTTCAAGATGCTCTCAGTCATTTGGATAGTTGTCCCTGACGGGATTAAGGTCCCGTTGCCTTCCCTAAGTTACTCCTAACTACGGGAGAAAAACTAAAACTACTGTCTATTAATTAAATCTATGTTATACCTATGAATGTACAAACAAAACTAATTGATCTGATTACTATATTACAGAGTTAATCACATAAAAATTAATCTACTGAATCAGTTAATTAATAATACAGAAATAAAGAGTTAACTAATATTAACATGATCAATAAATTACAGAAGGAATAGATTATACACATGTACACTAATCACAAAATAATTTAACAGTGATATAAATATAAAAATCTGATTCAATGAATTTTCAATAAAATAATTAAAAGAAAATGATTAATCTACTCTAAATCCTATCCTGATCAGGAGCGTAGAAAAACATTGACCTGGAATCTAATTTGCCAATAATTCTACTGTGCTAACAATCCTGATAATATTCAGAAGAAATTCAGAATTTAAGCAAGATCACACAGCAAACAAATATACCATATATATTTGATGACAATATCAAATTTATAACATGACATATATCAGCAAATTAAAAGACCAGCATAAGTCGACAATTATAGATGATGTATTTGCATAATTCATTAAAGAAATCATTACAAACATAAATACTGTAGAAAAAGGTGACAAGATCAAAAAGATATCATAAACACATTCGCATAGCATAAATACTGTGAATATATATATAAACATCACCAGTTAAAAGTACTGTAGCTGCTGACAACAAATTGTCTGAAGTCACAGAAAAAATAATAGTGATCTTGTCATGTCCCTTTTTACAACTATCGACCCCCCCTTCTCTCAGTACAATCATTTCTCTTTTAAATATCTCAAATCCCATGTGGAGACCGTTCTACAAAACTGGAAACTATCTAATCTAAATCTCAACCAATCTCATTAAAAATGACAAATGAAATATGTCATTTTTAATATACGTAAGAGTGTTTTGAAATTGGAGAGATTCAACTGACAGTGCAAAATAAAAATATGACAAAAGCACTGATAATATATTGACACCTGGGAAATAATATTGCCAATCGATTTGTTCTCGATTATCAAAATCCGAGAGAGAACAACAACAACATCACCTGTGATACTACACATAAAAGACATATAATTAAAACACACGCAAAAGTAAAATAAAATAAACTAAACAATGCAAAAATCAATACACACTAATACCTGTAACAATATAACCCGATTATCACTTGATCAAAACTTCAAACCTGAAACCAATAGTAAGTGCACCGAAAACATTATAGATTGACAGGGGCATTAAAAACCTGGATATTTACACCATTTGTTGGGTTCTGCGAAGGCCCTTTGAATTGCATCAGAGTGAGCTGTGCATTCAATTCACAGACCTTCTCCTCGTTCTTATGACTCTCTCTTTGGAGCTTCAATACTCTGCGAATCAATCTATTCTTATGTTTTTTCAGGCGTAGAAGATACTTATCATCTAAATCTACCTTCTCTTTTAACCTCAAATTCTCAGTTCTAGTAACATCCTCACGTGTCACCATCTCTGTCAGCTCTATTTCCATCCTGTGTATTTTGTCTAGCAGACAACTGACAAAGAGCAAATGAACATTTTCGCCAATCTGATAAGACCTGGGTAAATTAACTTCAACGGACTTGCTCTTTGCTGGGGTATCGACCACAGGATCAACTTGAAAATCCTTATTAGGCACATGAGGACCGCTGTCCACCAGATTTACAGAAGGCCCATGATCAATATCAAGACCAATATCAGGTAACACAATTTGTTCTTCCTCATCATCAATTACGACTGTTTCAGCATGAATGCTATCGCTCACGGGAGGTTTAACAACACTACCCTTGGCCATGCTTCTTGTAAACCGACCAATAACCTTAGCATTCAGCCTTTTGCCTGTCTGACTGTAGGTATTATCATTTTGTTTTGGTGTAACCGGCAATAAATTTGAATACTTTCTCATGTGCTTAGAAGGCAGAGGAGTACCGGGACTACTCACAGGAGCAGGAACCGACTCATTGCAAACTCTGGGGCTTTCACGGCCATCAGGGTTTGAAACAGGGTTGCGCACAGGGGAAACCGAAACTCGACCAGGCTGTGGATGCCTTCCACATTCCTCAGGGCAGTCAAATTGATAGTGACAGAAGGCTAAAAATCCATTTGACTCGATAAACTCATCCCACGATTGGTTTTGTTTTGACAGTTCCCTCTCTACTAAAATCCTAACCAAACCTATGGTTGATGTTCTTCGGCCCCTTTTGGATGGCCGAAGACATCTTAGTGATACTCTTAACCAGATAATGAGGTATATTAAGGGGAAAACCAATAAACACAGCCATTAACCAAAGGTGGTATACATAAGCCGAGGAAAGACGACCTTCACAGGTCACATACCTGTGTATAATATCGAGGACATGTTTCCATTCCTTCTTAAAGTATTTCTGGGACACACCGGTTCTGAACGATACGTCTTGATAGGGATTCTTCAGCATTTTCCTCCACTCGGTCACTCCCATCTGCTTATACTTAAACCATCGTTCGCCTGTTAACGACAAACCGGTAGCAAGAGCGACTGAACGTTCGTCAACCCTGAAACGGAGGTCGGCTATTTTAACCCTAGAATCATCCAACGACAAAGCGGAAAGCCTCGTCACATCCGGGTTCGAGTCCGAAAACCTGCGAATAAATGGCAGCCATCCCACAGCCTCGACCTTGGTTAAAAGCTCAGGGTTCTCGTCAAGGAGCTTTGTGTGATTGGGCTCAACTCTAACCACAGGAGCCATGACTGCCTGTGGAAATGCACGAAACCGTGCACAGAAAATACACCACAAGTCAGAACATGACAGTGAACTGGAGAGCAAGCACTCAAGGTGCAGACCGAGGAGAAAACATAAAAAATGGAACCCAACGCTCTCATAAACAAACTACGACATGAACAAACGCAACCAACAACCCTGAAAATTCGGCATGGAGAGGAATGATCACGCAGAAAGGCAATTGAGTGATGAAAACTGACGGCCAAGGCTCTATATTAACTGATGCTGCCATTATTTATTTGGCGTCATTGATATGAAACCACTCATCGTATACAACCCAGGTGTTGAACGAGAGGGAAGCCACGACATTGATCACATACTAGCCATTCAATGTGATCGACAGGGTTAAGTACAAATGCAATGATAACATATCAACCTCGCAGCAAGTGGATTGGATTCGGAGGCGACGACATGAATGAATTTAACTATAAGCAATAACCTTATGTCGACCTTACCGTATAGTGATTTAAACCTTCGAAGGTGGCGAGCATGCGACATAATACGAATCATCAAACCAACACCAAGCTTTACAATATAGACCATAGTATAAAATCAACATTAAACCATTATGGTGATATTGAGTATGGTTTAGAGTCGAAAAGATGAACTTAGGATAAGGTATGTTTGGACAAAATATTTGGCCTTTGATGCCCTAGGCATTATCAAAGTTACAACAAACCAAACATGCATACCATTTGATTAATATTCAAATGAAGACTTATGGTGCAAGGAACTAAAGCTTATCTCTTAAGTCAAAACGATAAATCCATCCAAAGTAATGATTTTAATGCAGCGATATATGTCCATTAACCATAGTTCACGAAGGTTGTAAAAAACATGGAATTTCATCAATTCAATAGCTCACGAAATGTCCCAATTTCAGTAGTTGTTGATTCTTTAGATTTTAAATGAGAAATTCAAACATTTCATCAAAACAAAATGGAATTTTGTTTGATGAAATATGTTTTTTAAGGCTGTTGAGTAAGGGCACAACAAGCACCCAGACACGTAGCACCCAGACACGTGGACAATAGTTCGTTTGCAGGCTGTTTCATGTTTTAATTCCTGAAATTAATTCTCAGCAGCGTGCAATCTGATGAGCGATATGGATGGAGAGCTGAACGAAAAGATGGTTCGTGATCTGGATATGCTAGTCGTTGATATAGGGTGAACGGAGTGTCTGTTTGCTGGCGTGCTTCAAGACTGCAGTCTACAACAACATGTTTCAACATTTGGAAAACTACCAATGAGTTTCACGTAACGGGTTGGATGACAAGCTGGACGTCGAGTTGGACGTGTTGTGCACAAGGCAGGCTGAATGCGTTTTGTTTATTAATTTGGCCCAAAAATATTATCAAATCTGCAAACAAATATACAAATTAGTTAATACATAAAATGCTCTTTAATAATGCCATTTTTAATTAATAAAACCATAAAAATGATAATAATAAAAGGATTTCATATAAACCTTAAATATACTCATACCTGAGGTTGAATAGTGATCTATGTGACATAAAATATGCAAAAGATAATAAAACATGTGTTTAAATGAGTAATTTAACTGCCAAAAATGATAACAAATCTAGGATCAAAAAGACCCATGAGAACCTGAAGATCGAGTTCGACCTTATGGATTTCAACAGCAAGGATGCAACAAGATTAACTGCTAGTGTAAAAAAAGAATTGGAGAAATGTGTACATTTTTATAAGAGGGTGCTCACAACACACAATATATTCCAACCCTCTGCAGCAAAATGAATCCAGGAGTTTCCTGAACATGAGGAACACTTGAAATACCTACAGGACAGGTTGCAGGAGGATGAGCTTAGGATACAATAGGTTAAAGGAATTACTGAGAAAGAGGTAAATATTTTGGTTGCACAAGCTGTGATCAATAATTTCCTGCTTGAAGATCAGCTCAGAGTAACCCCCCCTAGACCAGCAGAGATAAATTCGCAGTTGGCCATCCATGAAGTAACAGTCAAATTGTTAGAGCCTATGGAATTCAAGACCATTGCTAAAGAAGCTAATGCATGGAAGGATTTCATTGGAGGATCAGCTGGGCCCTCCTAAGTTTTGTCTTATGTGCATGTGACTCTTTTTGTAGATTATCTCTTTTTATTTGTATTTTCCTAGTACAAGTCACTAGAGGACACAATTTTGTAATCAAAGAGTCAAGGAATCCTAAAAGGTTGGGGAAACTTAAAAGTCACTTGTAAAATGTATATATAGGGGGTCGAATAGTAGAATAGAGGACTTTTTCTAGTGCACATATGTTGAATCTATTTGTATGAGAACTACTTCTTTTATGAATAAAGATAACCAAATTTTGTTCGAGGAAGGAATGTACGAGTTTCAAATGGATCATGTGGATTGTTGAATGTCGAATTATTTTTGTTTTAGCTTGCTACATAAGTGTGAAATTGTTCCAACCTGTTGAATTATTTATGCAGTTTATGAATGATGTTATTTTTATGTTAGAAATCTCATGCAAATGAATGAGTAATGAATGTGTTAATAAATAGAGATAAATTTGTTTATCTTTTATTGCTATAATTATGTTAGTAAAATGTGAACAACTACCTGTAGGATTCCACTAGCCTTTTACAGTACATTAATCAATTAATAAATATTTTCTCCCTTGGGGATATGTTAGCTAGAGTAGATTAGAATAGATTAGATGTTTTTTTTTCTTTCATAGAAGTGATTGTGAGGCAAGAGCAGTAAGACGGGAGGTAAGAAACTGTGCATCTCTAGTGAGGCTCTTACTCACTGGTTACTTGCATTTAGTTTAGGCACTTGCATTTCATCCATAAATATAAAATTACATAAATAGTGGATCGGGATGCAACTGGTAAAACAAACTTAAAACGTTCTTTTAATTGTATGGTAGCCGGGCCGCTAACATGACAAATTCCCCATACCAAACAGTAAATGATATAATTGGGACCGAAATTGGGACCGGTTTTGGGGAGAATCCCTACTGTCGGTACCTGGGATTTTTCTAAGCATTAATAGTTTTGGTGCTAGAAGGAGGGATGCCAGTGCATGGATGGCAGAATAATTTCATTTACATGAAACTATTCCACTGGTGATAACTCTGAAGCTAGTTTTCCTGAAGATTTCATTTTCGAAGAAAGAGTAGGCCCTGAAGTAGAAGTTGCATAATGCCTCTATCCTATTCCTTTTGAAGTAGTCAACCACTTAAGGAGACATACAAGGTCTTATGTAAATAATCTTGGAGGATTATAGACAATCCATGAATTACCAAAAAGGTGGGCTCCCAGAAGAATACCTACTTACACTGAAGATTTGATCTTGGTGGGAAAATTGGAAGAGTCGGTAAACTTATCTATACTATATATTGTTCAACCGCTTGATCAGTTGGGGCCATATTCCCTTGTTTTTCAGTCTCCATTTGATTCACCGGTTCAGTATCCACCACCGGCTTGGAGGGCCAGAATACCACTCAACCTGGATGCTCCTTTACATGCTTTGCCTCAGAATGCTGAAAAGGAATTACCTAAGTTTGACCCAGGAAAGGGCATTTCTGTGGATGACCACCTGCAAAGTTTTTATTTGGATTTGGAACTTTTAGCCATGGAGCATGAAGATGTGGTATGCAGACTTTTTCCACATACCTTTGAATCTAAGGCCTCTGCTTGGTATTTTGGTTTACAAAAAATTCGATAGCAGATTGGGATACTTTTGTAAGAGTGTTTAAAGGCAAGTTTGGTAGTCAACGAACCACTACCACCCTCATGAAAGAATTGTTAGCTCTAAGGATGGACAAGAAATAAAAGGTGCAATATTTTAATCAGAGGTTTGTTTCCCATTTAAATAATTTCAGTGCTATAATAAAACTGGTTGAAGAAACTTTAATAGAATACTACGCTTCAACACTTTTCCCCAGCATAGCAATGTTTGTTAAGAGGTCAGTAAATCCTTCTTTGGTAGAAAATTATGAAGAAGAAAATAAAGGTGAGGCTGAACTTGAAAGCATAAACAAACATTTTGCAGAACCAGAGATAAACAATTTCAGTGGTAAAAAAACTTTGTTGTTAACAAGACCTAAGGAAGAACATTCGACTGAATTAGAAAACGTGGTAAAAATGGTACAAAAGTTATCTAACAAGATTGTCGTTCTAGAAAAGGATAAAGAATCGAGTTCATCCAAAAATAGTTCAAACCTTACTTCAAGAAAAGAGAGGAAGGCAGAACATCCCAACCACCCATGTATAGTTCTTCTGTTTTAAATTTTAATGAGGTAGGAATGGATCATTTTTGCACTTTTCATCAATAACCTCTTTGAAAAAAGTTTCCCACAATGGATTAACTCAATGACTTTAGTTATGAATCAAATATTAGATGCTCAAATAGCAGAACCTGAGGTGGAGGAAGAAAATAAAAATGAACCAGAAGAATGGCATGAAACAACGATGGTCTTATGGGATTGTGCACCTACACTCGGGATGGATGAAGAGGAACCTACCGAGAAATTCAACTTTCAGCAGCTAATTTCACAACTAGAAGAAAATAACCAATAATAGATGAGAGCCTATTACTGCCTAAGATTAGGAAGATACAAGAAAGTATGAAGAGGAATAATAGTAAGACCTAAACACCGCCTAAGTATGATCTGGTCATCAAAAAAGATAAAGTTACAGCAGTTAGTAAGCTTGTGAAGGTTTTGGAGAGTAAGGAAGAAAACAATAAGAAGGATCCAACAGAATACGACATGCGATATGACATAATAGAAGACATTAAGAAAACAAAAGCAAATATTTCTTTATTCAAAATGTGTAACCTACCCCAACAAAGAAAGAAGCTCTTGGAAGTTTTTGATACACAACCTAGTAGACCCTAGGATGACATGCAATCATATAGAGAAATCAATGAAGCTAGCATTGGAGGTTGTCAAAATATCAAACTTTTCCATTTTTACTATATTTTGAGATTTTCAACCATCAGTGTGCATAATTGTTTGGTAGTTTCTGGAGCTTCCTCTAATGTCATGCCTCTTTCAGTTTGTAGAAAGATAAATGGTCAACCTACAGCCTCTTCATGTAAGATCATTCAGTTGGATAGATCAACAATCAAGGTAGTAGGGGAAATGAAGAATGTGCTGATTGAGTTATCTACAGATGAAAGGGCCTGCCAATTCATAGACATCATGGTGGTAGACATACCAAAGGCAAATGGTTTGATTTTGAGCAGGGATTGGTATGCAAAACTCAATGACTACTTTGCAACTGATTGGTAACACTTGTGGATTCCCTATAAGAACAACCATAATCATATCAAGGTGATGAGGGAACCACACATGAAGCACAATGTGACTCAAATGGAAGAAAAAAATGAACCTATAAATTTATCACATTTAGTTTTAGGAAATTACTTTATAGAGATTAAACCTGGAAATTATCAAGCGGAAGAAGCCAGTAACGAGTTAGATACACAATCCGAACTCCTTCAGTTTTCACGGACTGATAATATTGACTGTATTATAGTTAATTTAGTTTCTAACTTAGAAAGTAACACTAATCATGTAAATTTAGAAGATAGATTTTGGTTGTTGTATTTTGATGGTTCCAAAACTCAAGAGAGAGCAGGAGCAGGGTGTGTCCTGATTGATTCTAGAAAAAAAAATAATAATAATTTCTCTCTTTTCCACTAGAGTTTGAATGCATGAATAACACCACTAATATGAAGCTCTAGTTGAGGGCTTGAAAAATACCATTGATCTTAAAGTTAAAATTTGAAAGTATTTGGTGATTCTGAGAAAATTGTTAGACAAGTTTGAAACACAATTCATTGTTTGTCAGCACACTTAAAGGGTTACCAAAGTGAAGTCTAGGATCTTATATCAAATTTCGACGCTTTCAATATCAATTCAATTCCTAGATTGCAGAATGCATCAGCTGATTTGTTAGCCACTTCTCCTGCAAGATTAGTGCCCACTAATAACAAATGCTCAATTGAATTGATTTTCATGCCATCTATAGTAGACAATGTTACAAATTTGAGGGTATTCGACGATGATCAACAAATCATAGATTTTTTAACAAGTGACGAGACCTTCAAGGACTCAGCGATTGATGATGAATAACATCAAGCTAATCTTCAAAGCGGAAACTTCATTCCTAAAGGGGTAAGAACGTTGGAAGGGATGTTTGTTTTGAATAGCAAGTTTAGAAAACCTACGACTGTCAAACAAATAGTTCATCTATGCAGTATGATATGATTAATCTTGGGACAAAGTCTAAACCCAAGTATGTGAACTTGGGAACATGTTGTTCACCGAGAGAAAGAAGCAAGTTTATCAGTTTGTTTCGACAAAATAAAAATGTTTTTTCTTGTACATATGAATATTTGAAGACTTATGATACCCATATCATCCAACATGTAATTCCTATTAAAGCAGGTGTGAAACCGTTCCAACAGCCATTGAGGAAAATACATCCCAAGCTGGAACCTCTCATCCAAAATGAGGTGAAGAAGTTACTTGATGCAAAGATCATTTTTAGAGTTAGACACTCAGATTGGGTGGCAAATCTGGTGCCAGTCAGAAAGAAATATAGTGAAATAAGACTATGCGTAGACTTCAGGAATCTGAACCGAGCTTCAGATAAAGATAATTATCCATTTCCACCAATGGATAAAATCCTATAGATGGTTTTGGGTTCTGAATTGTTCTCCCTACTATATGGGTTTTTAGGCTACAACCAAGTATTGGTAGCAGAGCAAGATAGGTTGAAAACCACATTTTGAACAAAGTGGGGGACTTTTGCTTACAGAAGGATGCCCTTCGATCTCATAAATGCTGGAGATACTTTCCAAAGGGAAATGAATATATCTTTTTGGGGTTTAATTGGCCACAGTGTAGTATTTTATCTGGATGATGTAACAATTTTCTCCAAGAAGAGATAAGATCATATGTTCCATTTGAAACAATTTTTTTATCGCTATCGAAAACATGACATCTCTTTAAATACTAAGAAATGCATCTTCGCGGTATTGGAGGGAAAATTGTTAGGCCACATTATTTCTTAAAAGGGAATCTCCATAGACCTAGAGGGAATAGAAGCCATATCTCAGATTTCCTTACCCAACAATAAAAATGGTATGCAATCATTCATGGGTACTATAAATTTTGTTCGAAGGGTTGTTCCTAATTTTGCACAGATAGTAAAACATTTGCAACAAATGATAAAGAAAAGTGTACAATTTAAATGGACCGAGATAGAGAAAAGTGTTTTTAACAACATCAAAGAAGCAATAACACACACACCTTCTCTTAAAAGTCATGATTTTGAAAAAGATTTTATCATGTACACTTTTTCCTCTGATAACTCACTCGCAGCAGTGCTTACACAAAAATAAGAAAGGGGAGATGAGTACCCCATATCATTTATGAGCACTGGTTTACAAGGTGTTGAATTAAATTACCCTACCATTGACAAACATGCATATGCAGTATTTAAAGTAGTGAAACAATTGAGGCCTTACATTCTCAAAAATAGAACCAGAGTAATTGTCCCTCACCCGGCTATCCGAACCCTTTTTGTACAAAAAGAATTGGGTGAACAAAGGGAGAATTGGGTGACATCATTATAGGAATATGACTTGGAATTTAAACCAGCCACCATTATCAAAGAACAAGGGATTTGCATGTTAATGGCTGAAAGTCAAAACAATGAAGATGATGATTGGGAAAATGAATCTGAGTTTCATATGATTGATATGTGTCCCATCTTTACATCTCTTGAGTCTTGGTACAAAGATCTGATACATTACCTCCAACAAGGATATTTACCAGAACATTGGAATTCTAAACAAAGAAGAGCACTTCATTTAAATTCAGCCTCTTACCATATAATCGATGGAGTTCTTTTTAGGAAGAACTACAATGGAGTAATTCTGAGATGCTTAGAACAAGAGGATGCCTCTAAAGTTGTTAAAGAATTGCACGATGGTCCTACTGGAGGACATTTTTTAGGAGACACTATTGCACACAAGATTCTAAGAGCTAGATATTACTGGCCAACACTATTTAAAGATGCTCATGCTTATGTATAAGTGTGACATATGCCATAGAAGCGATGGAAGACTAGCAAAAGCAGCTGGACCTTTGCAACCAGTTATCATTTCAGATCCATTCGAACAATGGGGTATTGACATCATTGGAGAAATTAATCCAAATTCCTCATTACAACACAAGTAAATCCGCATAGCCACAGATTACTTCACGAGATGGGTAGAATAAATCCCATTACGCAAAGGGAATGAGGATGCAGTCATAGAATTCCTGCAGGAAAATATCATGACCAGGTTTGGGGTTCCAATTTCACTAGTTCTTGATAATGCATCTTATTTTTCATCAATCAAGATTACTGAATTTGCTAGTGAAAAAGGAATCAAGTTACACTATTCTGCTAATTATTATCGACAAGGTATTGGATTAGCTAAATCAACTAATAAGAACCTTATCATAATCTTAAAGAAGACTGTTATCAAAAATTAGAGAAGTTGGCATATAGCTCTTCCTAATGCTTTATGGGCAGATAGGGTCACCCCCAAGAATTCCTTAGGCGTGTCCCCTTACACTCTAGTTTATGGGAAAGAAGCCATCCTACCCTCAAACATTTTACTCCCATCCTCTCAATTAGCCCAAGCTTCCCAAGGATTTGGTAGTGATATTTTTCAAGCTCGAATTAATACATTACTAAAACTTGAAGAGTCTAGGCTCAAGTCCAAGGGAAGATTTGAACACCACCAGAAGATTTTCAAAAGATAGTTTGATAAACGTAAGTCTAAGAAGGGAAGTTTTGAAGTTGGAGACTTGGTTCTTAAGTGGGATCAACCGCATGATTAAAAGGGAAAGCGTACAAAGTTTCAACACCTATGTGTCGGCCCATTTCAGATTGCTGAGAAGTTAGGACCCTCGACTTATAAGTTACAGGATTTGCATGGGTGGGAAGAGAATTTGCTTGTTAATGGTCTGGTTCTAAAACCTTATTTAACCTAGTACCTTCGAATTCCTTTGTACATAAATAAACCTTTTTATTTTGCTTTCGGTTTTCTTTTAGTAGTTTTTATTTTCTTTCTACAGATTTACTTTTCTCAGCATTTGCTTTATTTCAGTAAGTTGTTTCATTTTATTTGTTATTTCAGAATAAGCCAGCTCAATCTTTGGTGCTTGGGGACATTGGAATCTGAACATACTACTAATATTTTAATCCAAGAACTGCTCATTGAAATCTATCCGTGTAAAATTTTAATCAGAACAAGATTCTTTAATCGAATAGACTACTGAAAGGAATTTATTTCAATAACTCATTGAATTCCCATTTAAACCCTGTAAAATAAAATAGGTAGATGAAGTCTAGAATGCTATTTTTGGGCTCCATCCACTTTCACATTAATATTTGTCCTAGGAAGCTCACCGCAAAAGATCCACAAAAAGGAAGAAAAATGGACAAGTATATGGCATTCAAAATAATCCCATGCCACAGAATGAAAGCCAAAGGATTATTATAAGAGAGTCAAAATTCCAGAATGAAAAAATATATACCGAAAACATAAATAAGTAAAATGATTGATTGCTCAAAAGGTTCTTATTCGTCTATGAGTTGAAGCAAATTATCACTCACAAAAAAGGACAGTAGGGACAGAAGAACCTAAATCAAATCTCAAATGTAAAAGGAGCCATCAAGGAAGACTCAAAAGACAAAAATATTGAGCATTAAAGAATGCAAAAGGCATGGGAATGAGGAAAAAACGAATGCACCTATCTAACTTTGCCACGATCCTGTGGTGTCATATATGATAGTAACCAAATACAGAGGAAAAATGAACTTCACATTCTGGCCCCAAAAGAGTTATCGAGACTTTTGAACCTAGTTACCATACCCCAAGGGACTAAAATCAATGAGATGTTCTGGATCTTACATCCCTGGAAAAGTCTAGACTCTTAAATAATATTGGAAAAGAATCATATAAGATACTCTAATGAAATGCCATGAAGCAGTTTGTGTTTTGAAAGATATTTTTTTTCAAATTTCTATGTTCACCAGCTAGTCCCCAAGTTCAGTGCATCTCCCTGAATTATTCTGATGTCGACGGTTCTTTTGGATCCACAAATTCTGGTTGCACGTCCAAGAATAATTCCTTCTATTTCTGGACATCGAATGTCACCTTCTTCTATGCTGTGGTTCATACGTGCAGCTGTAGTTTTTCTTATGGTTTATCCTAATCAGCTTCGGTCGCAACACCTCCTCGTGTTACAACAACGACATTCGGATCTCGTGGTTCAGCCGCAATCATCTGGACATTCATGTTAGGATTTGGGTTTGGGTTTTGCATAGGGTTAGGTCCTGTGATGGTCCTTGCTTTCCATTTTGCGATCAACTGAGGTCATTGCACCACATTATTGTCTTGTCCCTTACAGTATGAACATGTCTGTGCAGGTTCCATGCAATCTCTGGCATATTGACCTGGTTGTCCATAGTTATAGCATGTAATATGATCTCTCCCTCTACCAAATCCTCCCCCTTCACCTCTTCCTCTGAATTTTCCACCACCCATTCCCTGAGGGTGTAGTTGCTGTGGCGGGTACTGATTCTGTTGGTAGTGCGGCTGGTAGTGATTTTGTTGCACATATGGTTGTTGTGGTGGATACTGAGGCTGACACTAGTTCTAATAATGATTGGCTGGGAACTGTGCAGGCTGATATGGTGGTTGCATTGGTTTAGCTTGAGCTTGCCCCTCATTCTTCATCAAGTAGGTATCGATAGTTTTTTCCTTTAGGAGCTGGTATGCTCTGCAATATTTATCTTCATGCCCTACTGACTTACAAAATTTACAAAATAGGTTTTTCTGGGTACTTACAACCTTTTGCAACTATAAAAACTCTTCATCATGATTCCCTCTAGACTGGAATATGCGGCACTAGGGCAGTCCATGGCCATTTAATGGGTTTGGTGCATCAAATGAGACATAATTCATGAAGGTCGGACAATTATTCTTGGTGTGTCTGTCTATTCTTCATTTTGTGCACCATAAATCTTCTTGTTCTTCCTTACCCTTCTTGACGTCCTGTAGTTGTATCATCAGGTTAGCCAACTGTGACTGAATCTGCACCATTCCTGTGGCACCATCGTTAATTGGCGAGGCCTCTAGCTTCACTGCTGACTCTAGCACTTTTGTCTGTGACTCAATATTTTGTTGCATTAATGGACCTCAGATGTGTGGTAATAGGGAAACAATAAACCACTCTTTATGTTGTACATCTGCCATTTGGAAGCTTACTTTGGCCAAAAAAGTTTTAAACTGCTGGTCAAAGTCCCATACGGTCTCTGCCAATGCTTCTTTTATCTCCTTGATCTCAGTAATACACTGAGACTCAGATTTAGGTTTTCTGAACTCAGAGATCATTGTGGATCGGATCTCATCAAGGGTCTTCTGCGGTGTTCTAGTCGATGTGGCATAGAACTTCATAAACCAGTCCAGTGCACGACCCCTCAGAGTCGTGATCATCTGCGCCTTCCTTATGTTCATGTTATGGACTAAACGAACCATCCAAATAGCTTCACATAGGAACCAATGCTTCTCTGGATCTTCTTCTCCATTCCCATTGAATTTGGCTAATCGAATATCTTCCCCATCCATTGAGTTGGTGTCAGGTTTTTCTGGTAAGGGATTGAAAGGAGGTGTACCCTTTGGCATGCTAGTCGCAGTGCTAGAACTGTCAGTATTAGCAGTCCTTTCCGGGGATGAGACTCTAGATATTACCTCAGGTGATACTCCTAGTGTGATGTAGTTGTGTCTTGACCTTGGTGTCTCTACAAACTCTTCAGATTCCTCTGCTCCTTCTGATATCGGGTTATAGTCCTCCTCTTCATCGCAAGACCCTTCGTCTACCTATGACCGAATTTCGTGTTCACTCGCCTCGAATAGACTAGGAGTTCGTCGACCTTCCTATTTCTTTCTTCTTTTCTCTAACCTGAATCTCCTTCCGCTCCTTAGGAATCCAGCTTCTAGTTTAGGTTCTATACTTCCTGGGAACATCTCAACTCATCATTTCCCATTTTCTTGATAGGTCATTTGTGACATAGCGTTCTTCCTTCTCATAGACGAGCATCTTGATCCACGTACTGATATATAGCAAATATATTCTTCTGGGTCCTTGGAAAAAATTTCTTTAGCCTCACTATATGAGGTTATGGCCTCTACTGCAAACTCAGTAATGTATCCTTGCAAAATACTATCAACCCAAAAATCAACATCTCTAGAGATGGTGTTACCTACATTGGTTATTGCGTGCACCAACTGATCATTCCACTCGACTACTTCTCTTCTCTGGAAATTTGTCTGCCCTCTTGCCAATATTGACAACCACTCGTGCAATACAATGAGGAAATATGCAAAGAATATCTCATGAATATCAAAATATATATACTCGTCCACCTAGTTTTCTACACTCAACCGTGATCTTACACTCTCCCCTTGTGCGAATTCTAGCGTCTTAGAATCCAACCAGTCCTCTACCTCATTCTTTGTCAGATGCCACAACATTTCCCTCGACTCAAATGATTAAGGGTCTAGGAAACATAACCATTTGTTGGCCTCTTTCTCTTCCTTTTCTCGACTCATGGTTCAACAACAACACAATACCAACAAGACACCCCAATACATCGGCCCGAAAGAGAAATATCAATCAACAATGCCCACAAGAGAGGCACAATCTCACCTAAGATATCTTAATGGGTAACTTCCAAAACCATGTTTCCATAGTTGGAAAGGGAATATAGTCCCTTGACGCATGGCTAAGGAGCTCGAAAAAGGTGATAGGATGATGGAGTCTGTTGCTACGTGACTATATGTCAGTGCATGCGCAACAAAACCCTGTCCTTAACCTCAACAATTGGCGCAACCTGTGCGGTGCAGCTGATTCCTCACACTTGACAGACAGTGCGTGACTTATAGATTAACTTAGCAGTTTAACCATGAACTCATACATAACATTCCAGTAATGCTTTAAACATTCATTCATTCACTCATTAATAAGAAGGCGTCATACATTCAATAGTAACTCATCGATATACATTAAGCAACTACTTGACATTCACATAAGCATTCAACATTAGTAAATCATTCAACATAGGAAATAACGTGAAAACCCATCTGGGAAAAAACACCAAGGTGCTCTTTATATGGCATGAGAAATTGTGTATAACACCTTGCAGTCTACGATCTGCAAACTGTTCTTAAGATATGTCTTTCTGACCCAATCTTCTTACTCTCACGCTCTCTGGTTTGTTCTTCTATCTAATCCTACTGATCCGCACACATCCTGGATCGACTCTTCTACCTCTATTATATTCGCTCTCAACTGCAGATTACTTCTACTACTAGCAGTATGCACACACAGCTGCAAGATCCGTGACTCAACAACCTTCTACTACTGCCAGACTCTCTTTGAGTCTTCTTTCCTACTAACCCTAAATTTCTTAACAAAACTGAGTGACTTCGTGAATGAATAAAAATAAACAAACCAACAACCCTTATACAGAGTGGGTTCTTCCTATTTATAACTTCTACAAGACCACGCAGGGTTGACTACATACTGCTCATCTATTACAGGTCGTAATCAGCCATAAAAATAGTTACGAGCTATCATAGACTGACACAAGGTGCTAGCGGCCTGACTTACATATATTACTTCACACGTGCAATGTCCTCCAGCTTACACCAACTTTAACAGCCACGATCTTCCTGACCTATCGCTTTCTAATTGTTACCCATTTTCATTCCTATAAGCTCGCTTTTCCTCCATCGTGCACATGTTATATCTTTCTGCGCCATTCCCTTTGCTTCCTTCTTGACCTACTTTCCCCTTCTGTCGCGCTCACACTTTTCCTTCCTTGCTTGCACGTCAGCTTCTTCCTTGTGCACTTTTCCTGGCCCAACACTGCTGCAACCACTCTCCAAAATTTTGATCATTTTAGGGCCCCTCCTTAGAATTATAGCTTTTGATTTCTTTTCCCCTCAACTTTTGGTTTTTGTGACTTAAATTTTGTTTTGGATGAAGTTTTTAAGGTTTTGCTTCAAGTTAAAACTTATTATTTTCCCGGTGTGTTGGAAGAAATTTTGTATTTTTGCCGACACAACGGAAAAAACCTGACTTCTGGCCTGACACTTTCAAGACGATTTCACATTGTGTCAAAAAATATTTTGAGTTCCAACTGATGGTTGCGGATAGTTTCTATTTTCGGAGCCGATGCGGTTGGCATATTTCTGCCTTTGAAGCCGACGGTTCTTCGGCAGGATGTTTCATAGTAGTTTGGCCAACCATTGCAACTAGATCTTCCTTTCATCGCTGAAGTGTCGGCTTGGCTTAGGATTTCATTGCCAATTGGGTATCTTTTTGCATGTTTGCCGACAAGGATTTGGTCAGGTGTTCCAGATACCTTTTCTTCGACAGTGTCGATAGGCATTTGATTTTCTTTCCGATGAAGGAAACAAATTTTATGGCTTATCATCGGTCCTTCACTGCTGCAACGTTGGATGAGCCATGTCGATGCCTTTTGCAACTGGTTTCTATGAAGCAAGCCAATGGTTGTGGCTAAGTATTTGATTTTGAGCCGACACTACCGAAAGGTGCTCTCTTTTCATTCATCAATGTAGTGGGGTGCTGATGAGTTCAAACTTGGGTGCCAACGATGTTTTCTGCTCGTGTGTTTTAATTCCCCAACCACCACATTAAATGTGTGTTCTTTTTTTTCTATATATGTCTTTGGGGTATTTTTGTTACGGGTGTTATGGTTTGTTAAGGTTTGTCAAGGACAACCCATTTTGAGTGTGCCTTATGGAAATATACCATTTGAAGTCTACTCAGCGTATGAGCCATACATTTCACCAACCTTCGAGCCAACTTTTTCCAGGTAGGCTTCATTCTTTGTTGTGATTTCAGTTTTGGTAAAACAGAGTGCGGAGTTTTACTTTTTATGGGGTTTGGAATTTAGCGTTTTGGGATGTCTTCATGTACAGTTTAGGTTTTCTATCCCTGCCATGGTTAAAGTATGTCTTTCAGCCTCTTTAGGTCTTGGTTTTCCCTTTTTTTGTTTGACCTAGTTTTCCAACGGCCATGGTTGTTCGCCTGCTCCAAGCCATTTTTGCCTCTACCAATATGGCCCCAGCCATGGATAGCTCAGACCCTTGGTATGTTAAGGATAAGACTAGGGAAGGTCAAGCTTTTCACTGGATTTTCCTCACCTGGTTCATATTCATTTATGATGATAGGGGATTAACGATCTCAGGAAGCCGTCGTTGGCTTTTGGGTTCTAACCTAGGTTTTTCCTCGAGAAGAATTTTTTTCCCTATGTGGTCGTTGCATTTGTTTTAGCAGTTTTGAATGTTAGATTTTTATAATTTAAGCAATATGATATAGGATCTTATCTAAGAGAATAGCATGCACAACAATAATCACAAGAGACAAGAGACACAAATAATTTTCCTCGGGGAAACCATTAAGGAGAAAACCCTGCAACTTCCTCAGAGATAGAATGAGCACCAGTAGCAAAATTAAAACCCAAAAACATAAAGATGATCTCCGACAGCTGATCTCTCTCACTTGTGCCAGCACTTCCTCTCTCACTCATGCACCCCAGTTGAGTGAGTGTGTGTGTTATAAATAGAGAGGCTCACTCTATATTTATACTAGTTTCTAACTTGACATTAAATCACCAGGGTCGACTTCTATAGGAGAGTCTAATAACTCTAGTACCCCACAAATGTGGGGAATTCCCCCCCCCCCGATCAACAAGGAGGGTTAACCTCTATGAATTTACATGACTTGTTTACATTAATTATTCTCTCGATAGGAACATCGAGGACCAATCAAATACAATATATGAAATACACAAGTGAATACATTCTGAAGTTACAAATACATCAACAATCCCTCTTAACTAGGAAGGTATTCTCTCGACACAATTCATCAACACAAGTCCTCATCGTTAGATCATCACTAGATCATCATCAAGTCTAGATCATCACTGGATCATCACCAAAGCCAGATCATCACTATATCATCATCATCACTTCTTTCGCTATCTCGAACAAATGGTGTTATCTCTCATTCTACTTATCACATGAAGTTCTATAGAGCCATTCATTTTTCATGCTAGTTGTAGTCCTAGCCTCCATGTAGGTCTTCATCTTCTTCAACACTTATATATGACCATAGAAGGAACACATCCAACAACCATGTTAGAAAGGCCCACCCAACACTCACATCTATTAGCATGGTAGGACACATCATATACCATTTGAGGAAAGGCCCAGCACTCACATTTGACCACGGGAGGAACACATCCAACAACCATGTTAGAAAGGCTCACCCAACACTCACATCCATCAGCATGGTAGGACACACCATCTACCATCTGAGGAAAGGACCAACACTCACATATGACTACAAAAGGAACACATCCAACAACCATGTCAGAAAGGATCTGCACTTACATATGACCATGGGAGGAACACATCCAACAACCATGTCAGAAAGTCTCTACACTTACATCTGACCATGGGAGGAACACATCCAACAACCATGTCAGAAAGGATCTGCACTTACATCTGACCATGGGAGGAACACATCCAACAACCATGTCAGAAAGGCTCTGCACTTACATCTGACCATGGGAGGAACACATCCAACAACCATGTCAGAAAGGATCTGCACTTACATCTGAACATGGGAGGAACACATCCAACAACCATGTCAGAAAGGCTCTACACTTACATCTGACCATGGGAGGAACACATCCAACAACCATGTCAGAAAGGCTCACGGACTCATCACTTCCCCTTAGAGGGAACCTTGATCTGGAGAACACCAAGCTTCTCCCTGAAGTAATCAAACTTCACTATGGCTAATGGTTTGGTCAATACATCAGTTATCTGCTCGTCCATTACAACATACTGGAGCTTCACTGCTCCTCTCTGCACCATATCCATGATATAGTGATATTTGGTCTCGATATGCTTCGACTTGTCATGGAACACCGGGTTCTCAAACAACTTCAGACAACTTGGGTTGTTGCAATATATACAAGTATCATCCAACTAGAGATCAAATAAATTAGATAGTAGCTTCCTCAAACACACTACCTCACAACTAGCCGAACAAGCTGCGACATACTCTACTTCGGCTGTACTCAGTCCCACGCAAGATTTCTTCCTACTAAACCAAGAGATCACACATGTTCCCATACTGGAGCAGCACAATGAAGTGCTCTTCCTATCAATGGCACTGCCTGCCCAATCTGAATCCACACAACCTTCTAGGTTAATCTTCTGATTAGCCTCATACTTGAGCCCATAATCAACCGTACCCTTCAAGTACCTCAGAATATGCTTTGCAGCAATCAGGTGAACATGTCTCAGATCTATCAAGAACTGGCTCAATATGTTCACATCAAAGTAAATGTATGGTCTTGTATTCTTTAGGTACATCAAGGAACCAATCATCTGATGATACAGTGTAGCATCAACTAACTCTGATGAAGCATCACTCAATAGCTTCAAGTTCAATGCCATAGGTGTGGTCATGGCCTTGTAGTCCATCATACTGGACCTCTTCAGGATCTCTATTGCATAAATCCCTTGTCCCATGGATATTCCATCTGTATTCTGCCACACCTCCATGCTTAGAAAGTAGTGCATCATACCCAAGTCCTTCATCTCGAACTCAGCAGCAAGCTTCCTCCTTGCAACTTTAATGAGTTCCTCTTTTCTGTTAGGAACAAATCATCGACATAAAACAGGAGCATCACTGGTCTTTCGCCTTCAACCTTGAAGTAAAGGTTGGAATGTGCTTTACTTTAAGTAAATCCTAGAGTCATCAGTAAGCTATCCATCTTGTCATACCATGTCGAACATCAGGATATTTTGCAGTCACTCCCTCTGAAGTGGAGCATCATTCTCCCTCTACCTTTCGTACTCTCTGTATTAAAACATTTTGTACCAGAGTGACAAGTAGCTTCCTTTGCTACTAATATTCTATGTATCCATATAGGGTCACTGGATACCAAGATCCTCTATCTTGAAACTTTTCAAAAGTTCTTCTCACACCCATCTGTGAGCTTGTCATCCTCTATAGGCTTTCATCTTCAACCTTGGTTCAAAGGTTAAGATATTCATCACTCTAGGTGATCTTCAAGCTCCTAATGTATGTGTTATCCCATGGGTGTATTCTGAGCTCGTACAAGGCTTTCTTTAATTTGCACACATGAGTTAGCATGTCATGTGTCTTAAATTCTAGTGGCTGCAAATGTCTCTTTGTAGTCTATGCCTTCATTCCATGAGAATCCTCGTGCTACAAATCTTGCCTTGTATCCCCCGATGTTGCCATCTACTGCATGATGGAACTTGCAGATACCACATCCTAGACATCATTCTTTTTGAATTGTTACTCTCCTTCCTTTCTTCTTGGCTACTTCTTCATAGTTGGAAGGTTTTGCATCAATTGTGTCACTCAACAGTGTCACATAATTGCACTATGTCTGAGACCTCTTTCTTCCTTTGAAAGTATCATCATATTATTCTTCATCTTGAATTATTTCTCGAACTGTCATCACTTATTCTTCAGAACAAGTCTCATCCTTCTTTTCTTGCAAATGATTGTATGTGATATTTCATACAAGTCAAATGCATTAGTTGTATGGTTAGATACATTTCATAAGGCATATTCATAATGGTAATCACTTCCCAGAGTCTGATGAAGGTAATCACTTCCTTCTAGCACACATTCCTCGAATGGATTAATCCCATGATCCTGGGTGGCCATTCAAGGTGGTTATGAAAATATCTTATTCTTCTTCGACTGCTTCATCATAGCATTGAACACTTCCTTTTGGTGTCTTCAAGGATGACACATGAGGGATGAGATGATGTTTAATAGAATCTGCAATGATTCTCTTGCCTCTAGCCTTAGCCTCATCTCCCTCTGTCTCCTAGACCTTTCTTATTGAAATACTGATCCAAGTCAATTTCTTGAAGGATCATGGAGTTCCTACACTTCATCTGATTTATATTATTCTCTTCAAATAACTTTGTCAAGGAATCAAACATATCCTTAGGTGTCTTAAGGGAAGACACTTGTAGTACAAGGTGATGGAATCAACAATAATCCTCTTGGCCTTGACCAAGTTTTTCTTGTGTAAGGATTTAGCCTTATCTCCCTCTGGAACTGGAACCTCTCCACTTATGTAGGTGTCCAAATCATTTTCTTCAAGAAATAGTGAAATCCTATACTTCCATGCTCAGAAGTTTTCAGCTTCACCAAGCTTATTATTAAGCTGGTGTGATAGGTCATTTTGAAGTGAGAACCTCAAATGTAAATAGAAAAATATTAGATCTTACCGATTTGAGGTGTCTATCCTGGTTCTGGAGCTCGTTGATGTACGGTTTGTTAGAGAAACCCTAATTTTAAAAACTTGGAATATTTCAGATCTGATTGGATAGAAAGATGGGCTTCTTCAAGGCGATCTGTCCAGTGTACTCCTTTTCTGAAAACAATGGAGGGAAGCTCCAGGAACAGGAAGCCCTAGTTTTCCAATTTACTCTACATAAATGCATGATATTGTTTCTATGGTATCTTTGAAATTAATGCTCCTCTTTTTCTGAAATTTCGTATTGAGGTACCCTAATCTGTCCTATTTCCAAAACCATGTGTTTGAGAAGAATTGGTTTCACCAAATGGGACTTATGAGATTTTTCCCAAGGTGACTTATTTCAGGACTGTTCAGCATAGTGAACTTGTATGGACTTACAGGTGTCCCTATTTCATCATCAGTGTCTGAAAATCTTACCACATAAAGTACAGTCCGTTCCATATCCAGAACATCTTGTGAAATTTCATTTGGACCTTCGCAACCCGATAAATAGAAATTCTCCCTAGGTGTCCTGTTTAGGGATGAATCTTGGAAGAGGCTAGAACCCTGATTTGGAGGAATGATATCTCCCAGAATATAGTGAATATGAGGCTAGAAAGTTTTACACAGGGTACATCAGGATTTTATCTTCATCCTGTGAAAATTTTGTCCCTTGAAACTTCTTCAATCCCGAGATATAGCAAATGTACCAAAACTACAAGTTTTAGTATTTTAGGGTTTTTCAGGCCCGGGATCAAACTAGGGTTTGAATTTCCTAGAGTTTTACTCAACCAAAAACTTCGACCTTGATCTCTAAACTTTGATTTTTATGAGGACATAAATTCTATGCTGAGCTCACTCAAAAATTCCTCTTCTGTAAAAATCCCTAATTTCTCGTAGCAAAAACTGAAAATGCCCGGAATCAAATTCTGCTTCGACAGAAAGATGCGCCCTTTAATGGAGAGTTAGAATAGCCTCCTTTTGCTGATGGATTGTGGAGAGACCCAAAAAGTAATAATCCCTAGCTTCTACAGTTGCACAATGTCTTCTTCTCAGGTTAGCTCTGATACCATGTTATATTTTTATCATTTAAGCAATATGATCTACGATCTTATTTGAGAGAATAACATGCACAACAATAATCACAAGAGACAAGAGACACAAAGAATTTTCCTCGGGGAAACCAAAGGAGAAAACCCCACACTTCCTCAGAGATAGAATGAGCACCAGTAGCAAAAGTAAAACCTGAAAACATAAACATGATCTCCGACAGCTTATCTCTCTCACTTGTGTTAGCACTTCCTCTCTCACTCATGTGCCCTAGTTGAGTGAGTGTGTGTGTTATAAATAGAGAGGGTCATTCTCTATTTATACTAGTTTCCAACTTAACATTAACTCACCAGGGTTGACTTCTCTAGGAGAGTCTAATAACCCTAGTTCCCCACAACTATGGGGACTTTCCCCCCCTTATCAACAAGGAGGGTTAACCTATGTGACTTTAGATGACTTTTTTACATTAATGATTCTCTTGATAGGAACATCGGGGACCAATCAAATACAATATATGAAACACATAAGTGAATACATTCTGAAGTTACAAATACATTAACATTGAATTTGACCTTGATGGTTGGAGTTATCACTATCCCCTTAGACTGGTTTTTCTCGCGGTTAATAAGGTTAATGAGGGGAGATTTTGCGCTAGTTTTCAACCTGTTATTTGGTGATTCTTATAACACCAGATGATTTAGGGTTGGAGCTCCCAAAGCTGTAGATAGAACCCACACTTGAACTGATCGTTTCTTTTCGAGTTTAACCTTGCTTCAAAGTTTTTTTTATGATGGATGACTCGATAAAAATGATATTAGTTATTTATCCATGGATGTAGGGAAAATATGATTCGTTAAATCTTTCTTGTATATCTTATGATTTTACAGTAGTTTTTTGTTTTCATGAATGCATGGGTTTAACCATAGGGCCACTAAGCTCCTTGTTGATGTTTTTTTGTCAAAAACCATAGCCCCCACAAAGTACCATGCCAAAGAAAGGAAAGAAGAAATCCAAGGCTGCAGAGGCAGAGTCAGATTTGGAAATCTTGTCGAGAATAGAGATAATATATGAAGATACCAAGGCTGTAACTAGAGCCTAACCAGAGTTCAAATAGGGACAAATATACCCCATGATCAAGGATCAGAAGGTCCCTGATGCAATATTGGAAGATATTCCCCTATATGAAAACATCTTAAGGTCCGCGATCGCAAAGGTATCCACATGAACCGAAATATTTCCCTGTGCCAAGGTGATTGGCTAGATTTTACCCAAAGCGGATGTAAATGATATGATCATATAAAACGTCGAAGGATAGGTTTTTTCCTCTTTCACTTCTGCTTACATATCCAAAGCATGCAAACTACCAGTTCCAGAAATCAGCATGACGGAGGACTGGATAGATAGTCTGAGTTTAGAATATATTGAATACGCAAAGCTAATGATGATAGCAGGAAATCTATTTCGACAAAGAGCCTCTGACGAATATAAAACTTCCATATTGCACACTCCTCATAGACTTGTAGCATTGATGATCAATATAATCTTCGATAGGGCCAATGGAAAATTCTATAATATAGGTTGGATCCCACTAATGTATCATGTGACTATGCACATCTCTATCTTCAATTGGGCTGAAATTATTTCCAACAGCTTGTCTTCTTGCATAAGTACTAAACTAAGAGGACTACTCAAGAGAAAATATGAATTCTACATAGGATCATACCTAATTGATTGCATCTTGTGTCGTTACCCATTCTTGAAACTGAAATGCAGTTAGAATAATGATAGGACCCCCATTTACAGAGCATATCAGATCTTACGGGCCCATAAGTATCACCATTTCTATAATCTTATATGTGAAGAGATTTTGATGCCAATTTACCAGTTGATATTTCTTGAAGGATGCAAGTGTATGTCTGAGGGAGCACTTGAGGTGATAGATGAACATGGATACTATTTCTTATCCAAAGAAAGAACCTATCTGAGATTGTATGGAGGGACTAAAGCCCTGTCACTTCTTCCTAAGTATGCCACTGATTACATCATGCATAACGAAGCGGTGAGACAATTATCTTTGGATGATTCGGGAATTTTATATTTGATATGAAGAAAGAGGTCTACCCACCCATGCCTTTCTATGTCAGCAACTACAGGTTTTTGAAAGTCAAAAGCGTGCAGGAGTTTGTGAAGGACCTAGAATATTTTCACTTCGGTTAGAAACATTTTCATAGGAACGATTCCTAGGAAAAATTTGTTGCACACTGTGCACTAGTGAAGACAAATTTTGAATACCCTGACTACTTGGATACAGATGAAG
Source organism: Pseudotsuga menziesii (assembly GCA_001517045.1). Lineage (NCBI taxonomy): Eukaryota > Viridiplantae > Streptophyta > Pinopsida > Pinales > Pinaceae > Pseudotsuga > Pseudotsuga menziesii. Next base: position 19,927 of record LPNX011004514.1, on the reverse strand, counting down.
AAATTGTCAATAATGCATGTAATGTGATTGCTTTAAATAAGCAGTTCATTCAAAAGAGTATAACAACAGGGGGAAAAGGAAGTAACAATAGCAGTGACTGAGCAACAAAAACTAAAATAAAAAGTTGCCAAGAAGAAGGAAGAAGAAGCCCAAAGATTAGTGGAGGAAGCAGAGAAATGAGCGGCTGGGGATGCCCAAAATAAAAGGGAAAGGGATGAACAAAGTCAAAGAGAAGAAGAACAAAGGCAAATTGAAGTAGAGGAGAGGATGAAAAAAGAATCAGGTGACAAAGAGAGAGAGGCAGAGAATGCAAAAGAAGAATTGAGGAGAAAAGAGCAAGAGGAGCAAGATAGAGATAATCAGGAAAGGGATGTTGCCCAAGACAATCTTGAAGATCCTCCTTCTACCTCATGAGACATAATAACAGGAGGTTACCTCCATTTTGCAGATTTAGGGCGAGTACCTTTCACCCCGTCCAAGCAAAATGTGGTTGCATCCCTGGATAAGGTTGTTTTCAACCCTAAAAGGAAATCCATTGTTCGGAGGGTCGAAAAGAAGTTAAAGGTAGGAACACATCCTGAGGTGACTCAGTTACGGAAAGACCAGTCATGAAAGGTACTGATGAAGATACACAACTGATGGCCTCAATTGGTGTAGCAGCTACTCAAGCAAATGCTTATAATGTGGATAAATGGAAAGAAACTATAGATCAGTACAAGGAGAAGATTGTGAGAGTCAAAGAAACTTTGATGAAAGAAAGGGGGGAAGGTCATGAAATGAAGAGAAAACATGAGGATACCCTTTCAAATTTCAAGAGGCTCCAGGAGGCTTACCAGGTCTTAGGATTAGAAAATGAATCCTTGGTACTATCAAACACCATTATTGATGGAGAAAATAAAGACCTAGAGGGTAAGATTTCAGGGCTAGAGGCACAAAGGGTCACAGCTAATAAAAAACAGAGGAGTCAAAGGCCTGATTTGTAGATTTAGAGGCATAGAATAATTCTTTGGAGATTCAACTTAAGACAAAAAATGAGAAAAAAATTGATGTCACCCCTCTCTGAGAGCATGCCCTCCTGATCAGAAGAAAAATATATCAGGTACAATTAAAGCTTCCAAATGAGGTTCACAAGATTAAATAGGAAGAAACCAAACTGCAAGAGATGTCAGTGATATCAACCAATTTCAGGACCAGAACACTAGAGATTGAAGAAATTATTTAGGGGAAACTGAACTGGACAAAAGCTAATGTAGCATGCCCAACGCATCCGCCACAAAAAACTCATGAGAACCTGAAGATCGAGTTCGAACTTATGGATTTCAGCAGCAAGGATTTTGCAAGATTAACTGCTAGTATCGAAAAAATGTTGGAGAAATGTATGGATTTTTATAAGAGGGTGATCACAACACACAATAGATGCCAACCCTCTATGACAAAATGAATCCAGGATTTTCTTGAACATGAGGAAGACTTGAAATACCTGCAGGACAGGTTGTAGGAGGTTGAGATTAGGATACAACAGGTTAAAGGAATTACTGAGAAAGTAGTAAAAAGTTTGGTTGCACAAGCTGCGGTCAATAATTTCCTACTTGAATATTATCTTAGAGTAATTCCCCCCCCAGAGTAGCAGAGATAAAGTTGCAGTTGGCCATCCATGAAGTAATAGTCATATAGTTAGAGCCTATGGACTTCAAGAACATTGCTACGGAAGCTACTGCATGGAAGGATTTCATTGGAGGGTCAACTGCACCCTCCTAAGTTTCGTCTTATGTGCATGTGGCACTTTTTGTAGATTATCTCTTTTTATTTGTATTTTCCTAGTGCAAGTCCCTAGAGGAAAAAATTTTGTAATCGAAGAGTCAAGGAAGCCTAAAAGGATGGGGTATCTCAAAATTCACTTGCGAAATGTATAAATAGGGGGTCGAATAGTAGAATAGGGGACTTTTTCTAGCACAGATATGCTGAAGCTATTTGTATGAGAACTACTTCTTTTATGAATAAAGATAACCAAATTTTGATGGAAAAAGGACTGTACGAGTTTCAAATGGATCATGTGGATTGTTGAATGTCGAATTATTTCTGTTTTAGCTTGCTACATAACTGTGAGATTGTTCCAACCTGTTGAATTATTTCTGCAGTTTATGAATGATGTTATTTTTTTGTTAGAAATCTCATGTAAATGAATGAGTAATGAATGTGTTAATAAAATAGAGCTAACTTTGTTTATCTTTTATTGTTGTAATTATGTTAGTAAAATGTGAACAACTGAAATGTAGGATTCCACTAGCCTTTTATAGTACATTATTCAATAAATAAATCTTTTCTCCCCTAGGGATGGGTTAGCTAGAGTAGATTAGAATAGATTAGATGTTTCTTTTGGTTTCATAGAAGTGATTGTGAGGTAAGAGCGGTAAGACGGCAGGTAAGAACCTACGCATCTATAGTGAGGCTCTTACTCACTGGTCACTTGCATTTCATCCATAAATATAAAATTACATAAACGGTGGACCGGTCCGCAACTGATAAAACAGAATTAAAACGTTATTTTAATTCTGCAGTAGTCGGTATGCTAACCGGATGGATTCCCCATACCAAACAGTAAATGATCTAATTGGGACTGGTTATCGGGGAGAATACCTACTGTCGGTACCTGATATTTTTCCAAGCATCAACAGGAGGATACTAAGATAATATTGCACTCCAAGGGACTCTACAAAGTCACGATAAGCACAGATCCATAGCCTAATGCAGCTATAGAGAAGTCCAAATACATGAATAGGCTTGATGATTCTTATGGTTTCTGTTATAACTAGATTTTGTTCTTAGTTTATCTGCTCTTTTTGTCCTAATTTTCAACCGTTGGTTTAAAATGATTTTATATTTTATGTTGATTTTAAGAATTTTTGACAATCAATAATTTTGGTTGGATTTAATGCTTTTAATGGTTGAATCATTTCATTATTTTAGTTTTAAGGTTTGTCTTTTGGGATTATTAGTTAATATGTACATCTTTAAGCTTTCAAAAACTTATAATAAAAGTTTATTCCAAGTTTTGATTTATAATCTAACTCTCATTTTTTAGTCCTTTGTCAAATATTTTCATGAGGAGATTCCTGTAGCAGCTCTGTTTTTTCTGTTTTTGTCATTGTCATTAGGAGCAGATTACGAGGATATGAAAATGAATTCAGGAAACCCAAATGAGGTTTTTGTCCAAAACAGACTCATTCACAAAAACCTCTCTCCGTTTTGCAACATCTATTATCATTTGAGAGATTAGAATTCATCTTTGTGGCCTATTTTCAGGGTTTGAATTATTTAATAATTTCTTGTTTTAGTCACAAATTTGCAGAACATATTTCGATCAATTGAAGAGGAATTTTGAAAAACCAAGATAGGTTTTTGTTCATAACATAATAATTTAAAAACAACTCTCTCAGTATTTACACAGGTGTTTGGTATCGATAGATATGAAGGCAACTTTGAGACCCAAATTTTCCAAAAATTCGCCAAATTTCCCCAAATCCGATTTGCTATTTTTGGGTTAATTATCTTTAAAGATTTTGAGTTATCATGTAAATAATTTATGTAAATGTTTCAAATTTTGACCTAGAAGGTATTTATGGAACTACTTTACTTTTGTAATGATAAAAGGAAGGCAAACTTACAGTTTTGAGGGGGGATTTTTCACTCAAGGAGAGGATTTTGGAGCTTTGATTTCTCAAGCTAGCACTTATAACTCTTATGTAAGTGGATCACTGTTATTGATTATATATAAACTGATAAGCCCTTTTACCTGTCATGCTTTTTCATTTCTGATCTGCTTGATTGCTCAGTCTACAATTTCATTTCTTGTTTAAAGTTTTATTCATGTAAATGCTTGTAGCCTGTGGGTGGAATTAATATTTCATGTGTAATGTTTATGGATTATTGGGATGTGTTTGATCCCCAGTTTATCCAACTTGCATGATTCAGTTCTGTATTAGCTTGTGGATGTTTATTTCCTCCTTGCCGATGAAGTGTTTTAAAACCAAAACCAAAAACCAAAACCCTAAAACCTATTTTATTTAATTTTACTTTTGAGATTGTGTTGGCTTGTTCTTCTAGTAGTCCAAGAACAACTTCTGGCACAAACAGTTTCTTATGCCTCTCTATTTCGAAGGATCTTCTCTTTCATCTCAACAAATTGAATACTCCCAAAGACGTGTGGGAACAACTTTCCAAACTCTCTGGCAAGAAGGATGAGATGAGGGTTTATCAGTTAGAGAATGAACTGATTTCTCTCAATCCTAGAATTTTCAAGGCCATAAATGAATTCATCACCAAGTTCAACAATTTGGTGCTTCATTTGAAGCAATATGGTAAAGAGAAGAAAGATGATAAACTAATTCTTTCTATTCTTTCAAATATGGGAGAAGACTATTATGTGTTTGTCTCTACCTTCCATATGGGAAAACTCACCATTTCGAATTGGAACATGACAAACTTGAATGCATTCATTGAGTCATTAACCAATAAGCATGATAATATTATTTAGATGGGATCCATGAGATCCTCCAAGGATCAAGATTTGTTTGCTAGAGAACCCAAGGCAATGAATACTAAAGGAAAGAAAAAGCAAAAAGAGAAGACCAATTTTGATCCTCCTAAGCATAAGGAGAAGACCAAGCAGCCAGATGAGCCCTCGGGCTTGAAGAAAGAAAAGCAAAGGGGAAAAGAGAAGACAAAGTGCTCTTATTGTTGTAGGGGATTTCATCCTAAAATCTAATCCATGAAGATGACTATTGATCAGATTTCCCTTCTCTTGGAGAAAAAAAACATCACTCTTCCAAATGGTGCATGGAACAAGGATAATGGAGATCAGCATGATCACATAGAAAGAGGTCATGCACTCATGGAAAGTGTTTCGAATGAAAAATATATTCTAATAGAATTAGGATTTTTGGATAATATGGTTGCAAGAAAATACTCTTTCTCATAATTGGACTCTGAAAGTTGCATCTCCATCGACATGGGAGATGATTCACAAATCTCATCAAAAGGAAAAAGTACAGTTCACTTAGAACATGGCAACTTTCAATATGTTATATATGTTCCCTCTCTGGATTCAAACCTGTTTTTTGTATATCAAATGACACATACTATTTTTCCCAAGAAATTTGTATTCATCCCCAATGATGTTGATATTTCTGAAATAACCACTGGAAATCTCATTGCAGTAGGCAAAGCAAATCATGCTGCAAAAACATATGATTTTTCCAATTTTGTGCCATATTCAAATCCAAATGCCCTTCTGACTCATGGAAATGAGGTTAGCGAGCTATGGAATGAGAGGTTTGGACACCTTGTTTATAAGTATTTGAATATTCTACAAAATTATTCCATGGTGGACGGCCTTTCAAAAATCAAATCCTCAAAAGGGATATGCAAAGGTTGCATAGTTGGAAAGCATCCTGAGCATAAGTTCAATCGATGAAAAGCTAGCAGAGATTCTTGTATTTTGGGGCTGATTCATAGTGATATCATTGGTCCATTACCAAGTAAATCCATGAATGGATTGAAGTATGTTATCACAGTCATTGATGACCTTTCCAGGTTCACATGGGTCTACTTTCTAAAAAACAAATCGGAAGTATTTGAAACATTTGAAATTTTCAAAGCTTCTGTTGAGACTACCACTAGGATCAAGATAAAAGATGTTAGATATGATAATATTGGAGAATATTTCAAATCATATTTGCTACAACTTTGTGTAGACAATGGAATCTAGATGCAGCACACAGTTCCCTACACAACATAGTAGAATGGTGTAGCAGAGAGGGAAAACGAGGTCTAAAAGAGATGACAACATGTATGCTTGAGTCGAAAGGTTTGGCTGCAAATATTTGGGATGAGACCATGAATGTTTCTACATACATTAAGAAAAAATTTTACACTCATCCTTCAAAGATAAATATTCTTTTGAATCCAACATTGGTCACAAGCCTGATGTGTCCAATCTCAGGGTTTTTGGGTTCACTGCATGGGATAAAATTCCACTTGATAAGGGAAAATATTTGGAATCACGGAATATTGAGTGCATCCTATTTGGATATAATGAAGAATAAAAAGGATACAAACTCATGGATATCATATCCAAAAATATATTCATTGAGAGAAGTGTCCTATTTGAAGAACCTCTTCAAGATCTACAACTAGTGGAGGAAGAAACTACCAAACTGCTTCCTCTTTCTGATGAAGATTCTAGAGATGATAATGGAAGTACATGTTCTAATATTTCAGAAGACATGTATGATATCAATGAACATGAATAATCAGGTTCGGATTTAGATCCAAATGATCCCCCTTAGTTTCCAAAGTGGGAAGAAAAGACTCTTTCATCTATTGGTTCAAACATTGGAAATCATGTTGATCCAAGAAGAACTCGTGTAGACTTTCAAAGAGTAGGTAGGGATATTTCATGTGATTATCCATTTCTGTCTGATTTTTTTTATGATGATTGGATCGTATCCAAAATTATACTATCATTCCGACCATTATTTGAGATGGTAAGAAACCATGGACAAGGAGTACCACTCTCTTCACAAAAATGCAACATGGGAGCTAGTTCCTCTTCCACCTGGGAGGAAACTGGTTCAATGCAAATGGGTATGCCAAACCAAGGTTTATGCTGATGGTTAAACCTTAAAATACAAAGCAAGGTTGGTGGAAAAATATTTTTCCTAAGTCCAAGGCATGGACTACACAATTTTTTTTTCACCATTGGTAAAAATGGACTCTATTCGGATAGTCTTGGCAATTTATGCATCTAAGCATTAGGAGGTTCACCATATGGATGTGAAGAGTTCCTTTATTCATGGTAATATTCAAGAATAAATCTACATGGAGAAGCCCAAATTTTACATATCATAACCAACATTAGTTTGCAGATTAAGGAAATCTTTGTATGGTTTAAAACATGCCCCAAGAGCATGGTATGCAAAAATGGATTCTTTTCTTTTGTCACAAAAAAATGCAAGATGAAAATCAGATCCGAATGTGTATCTAAAACAAAATGAAGTTAATTTTCTGATAATTGTACTTTAGGTTGATGACCTATTGATTACAATAAGAACTCTTTCTTCGATCATCTTCATAAAAACTGCTTTACACCAATAATTTGATATGAGTGATTTAGGCTTGCTGAAGCAATTTATTGGTCTATAAATCACTTAGCATTTTAATGGGATCATGGTCTCAAAATAAAAATTTCCTTTGCAACTGATACTTTTTTTTAATATGGCAGAATGTAAGGTTGTGCCATTCCCCTTCCTCTCAGGAATCAATGTTGAGGATGGTGATTCTGCACAGTTAGTGGATTCTACACTCTACCAAAAATTGATTGGAAGTATTCTGTACTTGACACATTCTCGTCCTGATATTTCTTATTCCATGAATGTTGTGTCAAGGTACATGCAATAGCCCCATGAGTTTCACTATAATGAAACCAAAATAATTCTACAATATGTGCAGGGTACTAGACATTTTGGCATTCACCATGTTGCAGATTCTGATCTTGACTTGGTTGGATTCATTGATTCAGATTGTGAAGGTGATAGAATTGATTAGAAGTCCAATTATTATTATGTTTTCATGTTTGGTAGTGGGCCTATTTTATGGTCAAGAAAAAATCATGAATCCATTGCGTTATCTTCAACAGAGGCAGAGTATCGAGGAGCAGTCAATGCTTGAATTCAGGTAGTTTGGTTGCAGGGTATTCTAGCTGAGTTTGATATTGGTAGAACCACTTATACAGTCATTTTTTGTGACAATCAGAGTGCTATCAAAATATTGACATATTCGTTTCAGAGACAAAGGACCCAGCACATCAAGATCCACATTCCTTACATCATAGAGCTTGTGCATGACAAAACCATTGCACTACAATATTGCCCTATAGAAGAGAAAATTGCAGACATCTTCACCAAGAGATTCACTGAGAATAAGTTATCTTAACTCCGTTCACTATTGGGGGTGAGTTCTACTATGGTGAGGACATATCAGATCCTTTGGTGTTCAATTTGAGGGGGGGGTTTCTTTCCCACTAGGTTTTCCCTCTTTACTCACTTATATTTTTGGGTATTTTTAGGATTATTTATGTACAGGGGACCTATGGCCTTTGTTTCCGGGACCCTATTTGTTTTTACTCCTCCACATGAGATTAGATTAATGGGGGGGGGTTGGAGTCATTTTCCAACCTCGCATCATTATTTTGGCTTAACAACCTAATTTACCACTTATCATAAGTAGTTGACACAAACATGTGCTTGCATCATCAACATCTCTTACGTTTCAGTCATCTGAGCCTCCTCCTTCATTCAAGGAACCTAACTAAGCCTCCTCCTTCATATGGGGAGCTAATATGGGTTGATCTACATGATTAATTCACTCCACTAAGTTAACTAGGAGAATCCACACCTAATTTTAGTTAACTGGAGACAAGAAAGTCACCTCCACCTAATTTCTGGAACTCAGTTTAGTTAACTAAAGACTTAAAGGTGCCCACACCTAATTTTGGGCATGCAATTGAGTTCCGATTCAGTTACACTCAATTTAAGCTATCTCCTAGTATGTTAGATTCAATTATGTTGCAGTTAAGTGGTTAACTGATGTGCTGAGTGGTGTTAATTGACAAGTAGGCCACTCTCATGCATTCAATTCGAATAACCTCTATAGGATTCAATTTGCTTAGTTATTCATGCCATTTTAGAACATTGTAATCTATCTTCTGAATGAATGATTATGTTTTTCATGTTGCAAACCTTTTGCACATTTTTTGGTGTTCATTGAGTTAATTGATCTGTATGCATATGTGGTAAATTTTTTCTTGGTTCTAAGATTTGTTGTGCGTCAATTTTATACACACGAGATATTAATCTCATATTCTTATTTGTATGTTGTGCTTATTATTATTATGGATTTTTTGTGTGTATCCTTTTAGATTCATATTTGTATGGAATAGTTGAGTGGTTTCCTATTTTATGGAGTAGTTGGGATATTATCCCTAACCACTTTCTCTATTGTTGTATTCAGTTTCTATTATTAAGGATATTTCCTCCTAGTTTGTTGAGGTAGTATTCCTTATATAATACTATATAAGCCCATGATCGTTTAATGAAAAATTAGCCAGATATTTTGTGTTACATAGCTTTGGTGTAGCAGTCTACTCTTGATTTGGGTTTTCCCACATCATTAATGGGATTCCCCATACCACCTCCTTATCTTGGAAAATGTATGATTAAATTTCCTACTCAAGTCCATTCTAGACTATGGAAAAAACTTTAAGGTTACCTAGTATTGGAGTAAATGCTTTTGTTATTAAATTCACAGAGTCCTTGTTTTGACCCCATGGTCGAAAAGGTAGTTTTATAACTAGTATGGGTTAAATTACCAACCCTTCTAGTGGAATTATGACATTTGTTTATTCTAGAAATGATTGAGAATAATATTGGGAGGTTCATTTCTATGGTTGAGTCACCAATCAAAGGGAAAGGTACAAAAGTAGTGTAGTCCAATTTTTTGTGGATCCAAATTTAAGGGAAGGGATCCTTTAGGTTTTGGATATTGTGTATGGTAAGTGGGATGTTATCAAATTATTGAATACTAGAATACCCATTTAGATGTTCATATTATTCAAGTTTTGGTAATATCAAAACATAATGCCCATTTTAATTCTTTTAGGTTGAGGTGAGGGATTTGAAAAGGATACTATTAAATCTCAATCTATACAAGTAGAGGGATAACATGTGTTTATATTGGATCGTTGAGAGCTTAGGTCCGATAAAAACCACAAAAATCAACCCAATAAATGACAACGAAGTTGATGGATTTGAGCCTCTATTTGAAATAGAATGGGAAGAACATATGCTATTTCCTCACAAATAGGTGCAAATCCTTGACCATATGTCATAATGCTAATATGGTGGCACAATTTTAGATTACATAGGATCTTTCACAAAATACATATAAACATAATTTCATATTTTTTTCTTATTCCTTCAATTTTCTATTGTGAAAATGTTATTTCAAATAAACCCATGAAAGGACCAATTGGTATTGAGAATGATGAGTGCAATACATAATTTAATAGTTTGTATCAATATAATTATATTTTGTGCTAGAATAAATTATGTAAGTGTGGGTACCATAAAAGGTTTTGGATTGTTTTTTGAGATAAATTGGTTTGTTGGAGAAGGGAAAGAAGAAGAGGAATTTGAGTCCTTAAAAAACCCTGGGTATATTATGAGATCCTCTAGGAAGAAAGGAATTAATAATGCAGATCCAAGAATAGAATGGGTTTGGGATAAATCAATTAGATAGTGTTTATGGGGTTGCTGGAAGAAAATGTTACATGCTCTATCAAAGAAAGAGAATGTATCTCAATCAAAGAAATAAAATACAGTTTATAGGGCCCTTAGAGTATGGCGTGCCTTTGAATTCAAGGGATCTATGTAACACCTCGTTTTTTACCCCAAAAAGTAATCATGTATATATTGATGTAAATGATAGAAGACAAAAATAATAGTCTAGGATGACCAAGGCATTGTAAATATGTACATTTTGATGCCTACCTAGAGTTTGGGATTTATTCTTCCATGAAGACGATAGAGGAGGCAATTTTGCCAAAATTTGGCACCTACCTAGAGTTTGGGATTTTGTTTTTTGAATTTAGTGAAATGGATTTTTTTTCTTAGCTAGCTGGAACTCTCCTACTACCACCTCTTCGTTGGTTATATAATATCTTACCCATTATCGATGTCTTTTCCTAAGATCAATGTTTCCTTATTTGTATCAAGTCATTTTTAGCTACCATGTTCCACTTCCTTTGGATTTGTTAGTTGATCTTGCATCGTTGTTTTCTTTCCATTTTCATGAAAAAAATATAAAACTTTCAAAACTTTAATATATGGGGACCAATAATCCCCAATCACACCTATTAAATCACCTTTAAGTCAATTATTACTAGATTTTATCAACTTGACATGTTCCTCTTCCTTATTCCTAGATGACACATTCTTTTCAAATGAGGGGCCATACTTTAAGATGGCCTCCACAATTTTTGCTTAGAATTTTAATGAATTCTTTGAGGTATTTCAACCAATTGATGGTTAGTATTGTTTAAATATACAATATATACATTATCCTAGTCGAGTTTCTTGAAGCACTTTCCACTCTAATCGTTGTTGTTTCTACATCAATTTTAAGGAAGTGATATGATTTATGGTGGGAAATCTAACCTAGCACAATTGGAACTAAACTATTTAATTGCATGGTATACATGGTCGATTTCATCATCAACTTTTTAAAAAAGTATTAATTTATCTCCTAGATGAAGGGATTTTCAACCCTCTCAACCTTCTACTGGATCTTGTTAACTTTTTCATAGATGGCTTCTGTGAGGTACTCATAGAGTTTAATAATTTGGATCTAATTTTGAGTTGCAAAAAAATTTCTTGGGATTTGTTGGCCACTTCTTGTAATTGTTCCTAGATATACATTATATGATCACTATTTTAGGATCCATACTTTTTAGTATCTAAGCTATGTTTTATTTCTCTGTATCCCATGTTACCTTCATCTATTACTTCCCCTTCTAAATTGTGTGGACCTCTCACTACAACTAATATTCTATGTGTGCTGGGCATGAACTATAATTTATTCAATCTATGGGTCCTCCTATATAGTGGTCCACAAGAGCATGAATTGGTCATACACCATTTCAAACCTATTCTTTTAGCCATTCCATTTTTCTATACACATCCTTTATTTTGTGAATGATTTAATTCAGTTGAATCTACACATTTCTATTTTTTATCCACATTTCACTCATGTATCATTTTTCCAAGTTTAACAAGTTTCACGCTTTGAAATAGTTCATATTTAGACATGCATCGATTGATGTTCAATACAATTTGATGACTACTAACATGATCCACTAAGTAGTTCACCTAGCACTTTGGGGAATCACATGGCCCTATATTGCCCCATTTGAATGCATGTTAAGGCAAGGGGATTACAAATATTCACATAAGTTAACTAATTGCACATTATGGCCTAATAGGAAGCAATTGGGTGGCAATAATTATGAGGGAGATAAGAGAGCTAGGTGGGTATGAACCAAAAGAAACGCTAACATCACACCAAGATAGATCAATGACAAAAGGGTCAAATAAACATTGCAATGGACTAAGGAACCTCAAAAAATGATCAATAAATGACCCTCCATTTGTTGAACACAATGACACACTGAGAGGGGGGGTGAATCCGTGTGTGAGGACTTTTACCAATTTTCACTTATTCAAAACTTAAACAAATATTATCAATTGCAAACTAACAAGTTCATCAGCATTAATCAATCACATCACGAGAGACACTTCATAAGATAAACTTGTAAACTTTATTATATCAAATTTGATAAGGGTTACAATAGAAGACTGCATCTTCACGATTACGCCAACTCCAACTGACTAAGAAGCACCAACTTCTATTCCAAGGCACTGTTTGGTTTTTCTTAGTTACAACTAAGAAAATATGTGCAAGACCCATCTTGTACTTACATAAACATCTTTGTCATATCATCTATCAATCACCTAGCATGTCATTGTTGTCATTATCATGTCATCAAGTTGCTCATCATTGGCATATAAACAAAGTCTTCTCATCACTGTCATACCAAGAAATTCTACTCATATTAACTGCAATCACTATCACATCAATTAAACTTGTCCATTGACATGTCATCATCATGTCAAACTGATAATGTCTTCAATTATCTGCACATGCAGAATGTCTATCAACCTATTACAATCATGTCAAGTCTGTTGCTTCTCGTATTAAGTGTCTGTTCATGTGTTCAACATTCATCTCATCATGAATTTGTCCATAATCATGTCATCATGTCACTGTTTCATTGTTCATCATATTATTCATCAATCTGTCCACAAAAATATCTCCAATCTATCCACTCCAACTACTGCCCGAAAATCAGAAAAGAGAATAAAACATTTCTTGGATTGTTTTGTCCTCCAACTGTTGCCTTAGAACATACACCCAAAAATAAGAGAAATAAAAACTTTTGCATATTGTGGTTACTTCTAGCTGCTTCCTTAGATGCCTGAAATCAGATATAAGTAGAAAATAATAAATTCATAATTCTATGGCTTAGTACACTCCCAAAATGTGTCTAAGATTAAGGAAAGAAAAAAATTAATATTATGACTACTGCCTCCAAATTCTTCCTTAGCCCATTGTCATTTATCCACCCGAAATTTAGAGAGAATCTACTAAATTCTTCTTGCATAAATGAGGTTGTTGATTGGTTATATATACTCATTTTTCCATGGTATTTTCATTGAGCCGACTTGTCAAAAATAACTTATTATTTTTATTTTTAATTAATTATTTTGATTGTAAATTTAAGGAATTAACCCCGTTTATTAGGTTTGCCGACCTTGTCATTTTTTCATTTAATTTGTGTAATAATTTTTCCATACATCATTTAAATGCATTAGGATTCCAAGGGTTTTGTGTATTCCATGCCCTTATTTAATGACCATTAATCAACCATTCATCAAAGTATTCAAGTGTATAGGCTTCTTTAATAAGTATGTGGTCTTCTCATCCATTTGTGCAATGTGTGAAAACATCACCATCATAAGGGCCATCAAACAACCATCAAGAGCTTTATCAATCAAGCCTTCAAGAGCCTCATATCATCTATCTATGACATGTCATCATGTATTTAATCAAGGTCCTCTCCATGGACTTTAATCTCATCATCAAATGGTATCATGGACCAACATCAAGCAATCAAGTGTGTCGAAGTGTCATCATGTCACTTCTCATGCACTAGGACCATCTCCAAGGGTTTCAATACCCCATCAAGCCACCAATAACCATACAAACCACAAATGACCACAAAATGGGTCATTTGTCTCATTCATGCTATGCCATCAATATTTATGGCTCCTTAATGGATTCAATGCCCAAACTATCATGTCATCAACATTTGTATTCAACCTTTATCACTACTTTGTCCCCTAGTCACTCCTTTTTCATTAATGGGTGTCATCAATGACAACAAAAAGATACCAAGGACCAATGTCTGTTAATCCATTGAATAGTAGTCATTAATATTGAGGAGAAGTTGAATTGTTTTACTACTCTTTGTTTACAACATAATCGTGACCATCATATTACATATTTAAAAATGCATAATAAAGAAACACACTTTTTCCTAAGCCATGTTGAACATAACTAACTCCTAACTCTCTAAATACCATAACACCTTTCACATTCATGCCCTTTCCACTACATACCAAAGAAATCCAAGATGAACTGGGTAAGTAAAAAGTGCTCACTCAATGAATCCATGTGAAGGAAATAAGCATCCCCATGAGACCTTCTAAATGGTGCATAGTGGTGTTATAGGAGTTTTATCACACTTCATAAAATGATAATGAAGGATTATCCAACAACAATTAATGCCATGTGATCAAGCAAAGAGGTTGTTGGGCTCTGAAAATTGTCCATTTTCATGACTTCATTTTCGCTACTTTCCTAGCTCATGCACCCATAATTTAGTACATCTAGGTTTAATAAAGTTATCCTTTACTTATTTTATCTCATTAAAACTATCAAATGTAAAAGAAGTCAAATTGATTATTTTGATGGAATATTGTGCAAACAACTCTTTCTTTCGATACTCCATTCAACCTTTCATTTAATCTTGAGTTATGCACTGGGTTTGATAACATGTTTCTTATTGGTTTACTGGTTTTGCTTATTCTATTGAGAAACTGATTTATCCTTGTCTCCTGGTTCTTGCTAGTCCTATTTGTAAATTTTCCTTTAATATTTGAACTAGGACTAAACAATGCATGTAAATCTCTACGGATAACCACACATGAATATATTTTATAGTATGCAGGAATATAAAACTGAGAAATAAATCATAACATCACATAACAATATTGACAGTATTATTTTAGGTATGAAAGCCCCTGGAAAAACCCAAGATGGAAAAACTAGTGCAGCAGTCAGTGTTAGCAAGAATATTTCACCTTCTGCAGACAGTAAGGTGTTCCACTAGTCTGAATGGTTCAGATCCAGAACAAATGAACGAAAAAGGTTGAAGACCCTCCTTGGACGTTGTAGATACCTAGAATGTGATGCTTCGATAGTAACCCTGTGTACCTGTAATCAGATTAAACATACAAACACATCAAAGCTGCCAGAATATAATCTACTGATCCATGTTAGTGACTAAGGAATCCAACAACATATACATGTGAAATCAAACAACAACAGTAATGTGGGACAGAAATCAGCTTTGCATTAATATAAAATGGAGAAGTTTACAACCAATTAAGCCTTAGTGTTGACATGCATCTCCATGAAACCAAACACTATCATCCCCATAAGCTCCAAATTTTTCTCTCTATGCTCCCCAATGGCTTGGGCCAAGTAATCAATTCAACAGCATAAAAATACCTTAATAGTTCCCCCCTCAACCATGGACATGAACTCATATTTATAAGGCTCAATGGATAGGTATGGTTGAGAGATTTGTGGATTAGGTGGCCTCTAAGATCCTAGGATGTAGGATCTCGAGCTCAACTGACCCACAATGATAAGGATAAGGGAGGACATGAGGCTCATGATCTAGAAGCCTCGAGAAACTTATCTTTTTCCCATTTTACTTAGGGTACCACTTTTCTCCTTCAATGACAGAGCGATTGAGGTAAGAAATGCTTATGGACTAACTTTTCTCCTTCAATGACAGAGCGATTGAGGTAAGAAACGCTTATGGACTAAGGGCCATAAGCGGTGGCACCGCTTGTGGCTAACAAGGGATAGGCGGTGCGAGCAAGGTACCGCTCATGGATAAAGGGGAAAGCATGATGTTGAGCATTTTTGTGAAATATTGACAAATGGTATGAGTTTCCACTCCAAGCACTGGGATTAAGCGAAAATAGGTATGTTAAGAGTCTTATCACATGATGGTGACAGGATTTTGGTATAACAGGATGCTCCCCAAAGCATGAGTCTTAGAGGGATATGATAAACAAGAGCTTTGAGAGAACAAGTCGTCGCTACGAGGTGAAAATGTCGGCTCGATCAGAGCATGTTCTCAAGTAGGCATCTGTAGTACATCAGTATTTTGACTCAAAGACACAAGTAACCAAATCATGGCTGTAGACCAATACAAGGCAGACCCATGAGAGGAATAAACAAGCATGGCTACTAGAATACAATGTAGATCCATGTGATAGAGGACTCAAACTTGGACATAGCTACCAGACATACAACGTAGATCTATGTCATACAAATGAAAATTTGAGAATAGCCATGACCATACAAATGTGGATCCATGCTAGATATACAAAACTCCATCGCAACATGGGGAAAGCAATGAACACTTTAAACAAATACCCAGGTTCTTCGTCTCGTCTTCCAGAAAGTACGATTCTATCCATGTGATTACAATGATCTGAAGTCGAACATGGTAGAAACCACTTGATTACCGGCCAATGATGTGAACCGTTAACAAGTGCGAGGGAGATTTCCATTAATGTCAATGATTCCCAAGGTACCCTAGTACAATCTACTGAGTGTGAATAGATGTCCTGATGTCGAACACCCAGTCGATTCTATCGATCAAAGGTCAATGATGTGAACCTATGTCGAGAGCGAGAGAATCTATCATTAAGGCATACAGATCCCAAGGTACCAAATATTGTTTCTAAGACTATTTCCTGGATGATGAGCTGACGTCGATGGGAAAAGTCTCATCGAAGGAGGGCATGACGAGTCCCGCATCAACAACATGAAACTCGGAACATAGTTTTGGAATGATGTGAATGTAGTAACCTAATACTGACTCAAACATACTGACACTAAGACAGTGTGGACTACAGAGGTAAAAATTCTTCAAATCCCCTTTGAACATCGGGCGGCACGACAAAAAGACTTGGCAGCATGACTGAATGGGACAAACACACAATGCGACAGTGGACAATGCATTCTTTTGAAAAACTCAAAGGAGTGACATGACTCATGAAATTGGATCGTCGCGGAGATCAGGTGAATACCCAATTGACTGACATGATGTGCAGACAAGTGCCATGTTCAAAGGTAATGACAAACAACTGCCATTATTTACAAATGATTCCCTTCCCATTTCCCCCATCATGGTTGATAAGTGCCTTTTTTTGGTTTTACAAGTTCAAAGAGGGTAACAAACACTCGATATAGCTTGTCGAAAGACAAGTCCAGACTCATATGTTTTAAAAACCTGAGAGAGGAGGGGTTCGTTCCCAAAATGGGTCTCTCAATGTTTAATTTAACGAGTCCACTGAAAGAAAACTCGGTATCGTTCATGTTTAGAGAGTCCGAACAAATACGGAAGAAGACTCCACAGGGGTCCTTTTTGGTATGATTTAGTCCCTTAGGCCCGAAAAAGTATAAAATCATACCTTAGGGAACTCTTCTAGTCATGATTGGATGGAGTGTTCCTTTTTCTTAAATAGTCCTCTCCGAACCGAAAAAGAGATAACCTACCGTCAGACGGACGACTCTTCAAATAATTTAACGAGCATGAAGAAGACAAGATCGCTCGACGATCTTTTCATATTTAGGGAGCCTAAAAAGAGTTTAAAGAGAACTCCATGAGGTTTCTTTACACAATGTCACTTTTTACGAGCCTGGAAAGAATCGAAAATGGACTCGACGATCTTTTCGTGTTTAAGGAGCCTGAAAAGGAGGTGAAAAGAAGACTCCATGATGCTTATTTACACAATGTCAATTTTTTATGATCCTGGAAAGAAATTGAAATGGGCTCGGACCTTTGATACTAAGTTTAAAGAGCGTGATCAAAGTGTCGTAATCAATGCTCATCGACCTTTTCCGTTTTATGAAACTGCGAAAAATCCATAAACAAACTTCCAAAGCTTCTTACTATATTTCTCTTATCCTACAATCGACTCAGAAACAAGTGTTAAATGAATTTATAACGAGAATTAATGGATTACGACAAATAAAATTTGACTAAAACATGATTTTATATCAAAACTATAGTATGTCAGACCCAAAAATGCTTATATAAGTTATGTAAATAGTAGAAAATCAAATCATTTCACTATTTACCCATAGCGGAGAGCATTTGGAGCACTTTCTTTGCCAGATCTTCAACAACTGATACCGAGAGTTCCCACCGTCCATTTTGAGAACTGTCAGTTGTAGGTAATAGCTAAAACCCTGCTCTTTCATTTCATAGCATTTATTTTGAGTTTTGATGGGGTTTTGGGCTCATATGGAAATCCCTAAAACTTTAAAAGAGGGCACCGCACCTACCCCTTGTGGGATACGCGGTACCTCCCGAGAACCGCGCCTATAACATAGTTGACAGGCGGTGCCACTACCAGTCTCCAATGGTGCACAGGTGGTGCCGGCCATGGATATTTTAAACTAATAGCATGAGCAATATAAAGTCATTCTTTTGATTTTTGAAGATTAGGGATGATTCTAATGCATGCTATGATTGTTTTTTATAGGTCTTGGTTGCTCAAAACATGGTGATATGGAAAGAAAGATCACATGACAATGATGATGCTTTTGCCGAGAGAAATGCAAGTTGTATAGCTGCATTATTGGACTGTGGGCTCCTGAAGTTCTTTCGGACCCCAAGCATGGTGTCACACGAGTGGTTACTAGAGCACAGATTACGGATGTGGAATCCAGAGCAGCAGTACTTTGAGGTGGGGGTCCATATTCTTACAGTGGAAGTAGAGGATATCTACTTCTTGACTGGTCTCTCAAGACAGGGTGCCCCCATCTCACTGACAGGTTCCTGTGGAGGGGATATTACCAATCGAGAGCTTATAGATCGTCACTGTTCTCCAGGGACAAGGAAATCGGGGAAGAAAATCCCCATCAGAGCAGTGATGGATGGGCCTCTACGGACCACCCTATTTACTATGCAGAGGGTGGCCGAGATTCAGGGTGTGCACCAGGCTTCTAGGGCACACATGTTGTATGCCATAGAGGCCATGGCACCCATGGTATTCAACTAGGTGGAAGCCATGTTTCCAATATTCAAAGATCAGCTGACTAAGTGTTGACAGGGAGAGCTAAAGCAGTTTGGATTTGGTTCCATTTTAGCCTGCTTCTTCTTCAAGCGAGTACCACAAATGAGACCTCAGGTGGTTTTCCGGAGTCTAAGAGCGCGGGACCCCCGTATGCTAAGGTGGGTCTAGGTCATGGCTCATATAGGAGAAGGTAGGGGAAGGGTGAAGTTCGGTGACCCATTCTTCAAATGGCTCCAAGATCACATCCTCATGGTTGAGGATTATGCTTACGTAGGTACAGACTTCACCGAAGATCCTGACCTACCACTCCCACCTGGAGGATAGGTGGACGACATCAGTATGAAGCAAGAAACCCTAAAATGGATGAAATGTTTTTATGTTTTTTAATGTTTTATATTTTTTATGTTAAGTGACGAGACCTGTATATTCTCATGCAAATGTTGGAGCAGCGTGACCTGGAGGAGCTTCTCCGTTGGACAAGCGATCTGGAGCCCGCTTTGTGCAACAGGGTAATGATATCACCAGGGAGTTAGAGGAAAACCTAAAGAGGTTGACCTTAGATATCCCAGATGCTTCCATAGATGACCTCTCGATGAGATATCAAAGATCCATAGTGGGAGTACTGGGTCGATTCAGTAGACTGCTGCGTAGAGTAGCTCAAGCAGTGATGTGCTGTCAAGAGCACCACTAGTGTATGAGATATGTACTAAAAGCTGACAGCTTCAGGATTTTGTATGATGATTTTTCCTGAAAGCTTATGTGCTTCAGATGAGGTCTTGGGACCTATTTTTTGTAAACTTTTT
>LPNX011004496.1:0-14679 GCA_001517045.1 Pseudotsuga menziesii | reverse complement strand
GATAGAAGATTCGTTGGTGAATTTATTGGTATCAACTCCGCTCAGTTATGTGCTAGGAATGGTAGGGTTTACACCTCTGCAAGGCACAAGAAATTTTCCTTTTGTTTGAATGAGGTCTAAGTCTATTTTTTTAAGCCCTCGACCGAGGTATGAACCTCGACCGAGGTATTTAAATACCTCGGTCGAGGTATTTAAATACCTCGATCGAGGTTTTGTAAAGCCCGCAATACCTTGGTCGAGGTATTTAAATACCTCGACCGAGGTATTTAGATACCTCGGTCGAGGGCTTAACAAGCCCTCAGTCGAGATATTAAGACCTCGGTTGAGGGCTTAACAAGCCCTCGACCGAGGTGCATTTTTCTGTTTTTGCCGAAATTCACTTGCCAAAAAGTGTTACCCAGGTCCGTGGATTCACCCAGGATCATCTGGACTCAAGATCTCCCTTAGTAGGGTATCCCTTCCACCTCATCCACCATTTTCTCAACCATTCTTATCCTTCCAAGGGCTATAAATATTGGCTCATCCCCCTTGGGTAAAGACAGGAAAGTTATGCTATAGCACCAATGTTCTAGCCAAATCTAGGGTGAGCATAAGGAAGACATTTTGAATCTTTGAGGACAAGAATTTGCATGAGAGGAGACATCTCAACACTAAGGCATGTTGGTTGTAATATCTCTCTTCATTTTGTTTGGGTACACAGGGTACTCCCAAAAGACCGAACACCTTGAGCAACCACTTCACACAAATAGATCACAGATCAACACACCGATGTTTGTCACGTGGTTAAAACCCTCGAGAGAAAAATAGTCCATGGCTCTGGCCAAATAGCTTCTTGGAGCAATTTATTATGCAAAATAAAGAAAGTTATATGAGCTTCTCATAATCAATCAACTAGCCAAGGGCCCTCTATGCTCTTTAAATAGAGATCATAGACCAATCGGGTGTTAAGCCATGGATCAATGGTAGGTATGATCTAAGAGAAGTTGAACCTTTGGATCACTCTATGTATAGAACATATCGTGACCACCAGATTAGAATATTTACAAATGCATACTAATGCATACTAAAGAAACACACTTTTACCTAATGGATATATTACACAAGTTGATCTTAACTAACTCCTAAGTGTCTAAATATCCTAACATCTCCCCTTAAGAACAACTTGGGATAGGATTGAAGGATTTACAAAAGTGACACTATTAGGAGAATGAAGGGGGCATTAGAGCCTATCCCCCCTTAAAGACACATTCTTGAACTCCTAACATAGACCGGAGTTTAGAAAACTTCGCTTCTGTAAGAGACTTGGTGAAGATGTATGCAACTTGATCATTTGTAGGGCAATAGAGAACTTCAATAACACTATCATGAACAAGATTTCTGATGAAGTGCATGTGTAGTTCAATGTGTTTGCTACGCTGATGTAGAACTGGATCTTTGGCAAGCTTGATGGCACTTTGATTGTCGCACCAAAGTGGAGTAGGCTGTCGCTGCTCGAATCCAAACTCTGAAAGGATCTGTCGAAGCCATAAAGCGTCCTGACTGGCATTAACTGCGGCTTGATATTTTTCTTTTACTGAAGCAAGAGCAAGAGATTGTTGTTTTTGACAAGCCCAAGTGACAGGTCCAGATCCTAGACTGAAAACATAACCTACAGTAGAATTTCGATAATCAGGATCGTTGGCCCAATCTGAATCAGTAAAACCAACCAACAAAGGTTTCCCCCCTGTACTATAATGAATCCCAAACTGAATTGTACCTTGAATATATCGAAGTATTCTTTTTGCTGCTTTCTAGTGACTTTCATGAGGAGTTTGCATATAACGGGTAACACGACCAATGGAAAAGGAAAGGTTAGGATGGGAATGGGTCAAGTATAAAAGACTACCAACAAGCTGACAATAAAAGGTGGCATCTACTTCAGGGGAAGTACAAGTGGTAGAAAGTTTGACTCCAGACTAGAAGGGAGAAGGGGCTGGTTTACAATCTTCCATGTGGAAGCGACGAAGAAGGTCACAAGCATACTTAGATTGGGAAAGAAAGATTCCTTCTTTGGTTTGCAAGACTTGGAGACCAAGAAAATAATGCAAATATCCTAAGTCTGACATTTCAAAATTTTGCTTAAGACTGGATTTCACATGGGTTAAAAGTTTAGGGTCACTACCAGTAAGGATAAGATCATCAACATAAAGAATAAGTCTGATGAGATGGTTTCCTACTTTCTTGGTATATACATTGGGGTTAGAATGGCATCTAGAAAAACCTGTGTCAAGGAGAAAGCTATCCATTTTGGCATACCAAGCTCTAGGAGCTTGCTTAAGGCCATATAAGGATTTCTTAAGGAGACAAATAAGGCAAGAGTTATTCTGAACATATCCAGGAGGTTGTTCCATGTAAATTTCATCATGTAAATCACCATGTAAGAAGGTAGACTTGACATCCATTTGATGGACTTCCCAGTCATGTAAGGCTACAAGGGAAAGAACAAGGCGGATGGAGTTCATTTTTGCTACAAGGACAAAGGTTTCATTGTGGTCAATCCCTTCAACTTGGGAAAAACCTTTGGTAACTAACCTTGCCTTAAGTCTTTCAACACTTCCATCTGATGCATACTTAGTTCTGTAGACCCATTTACATCTAACAAGTTTACTTCCTTTTGGAAGAGGAGCAATATCCCAAGTATCATTCACCATTAAGGAATGATATTCTTCAGCCATAGTTGCATCCCAATCTGGATTTCTTGAAGCTTCTGCAAAAGTTTCTGGATCATGATTCTCAGAAACTTGAGCCAAAAGAGAAGAGGCTTGCTAAAGCTGAGAACGTGTTCGACATTGATCTCTAGGATCATCGGCAAGATCACGAGCTGCTTCACATGTCAAACGGACCCATCGAAGAAGTATTGGTGCTGGTGTCACGTCCCCATGCCTCCGACCGACGAAGAGTAGGCGATCTCCATGGATTAAACCACCCGGGCTAAGAGCCCCATAAAAATGTAAATTCATAAAATTTGCTGAAACAAAATGCTTAAACATGCACAGATGCAATTATCTACCAGACACAACGGAAACAACATTCATTCAAACAAGAATTCATTCAACATGTTCATATCATATCATTAACAGAAATATAGTTGTAGAAGTATAATGGACAAGATCACTTATCTTATGAAATCTCCTTCCGCAACCAGCTACGTCGCTGCAACGTTCCACCCAACCATAGGCTAGCGTGCTCCTCAATCTCTCAGCAACGCTTCCACCCCCGAGCTGGGCATGATTCTCCAAGAAATAAGGGAACTAGCAGGCTAACACATAGGTAAGCATACTCAAGCATAGCCAAGCCAACACAGTTGGGTTTATCAGGCCATCAAGGAGTTGGGAAAGGCTCAATGCTAAGCTGGTGAGCTCATTACAGAGACAAGGACACCTACACCAGAACTAGTCTGACCTATAAGACACCCATCCACACCCAACACAAGGAATCAGTCCCTTCTTTGCTACACAGTCCCTCAGGCCCTGCATTCCCTTCCAATGCTATTCAGGGGTGATGGAGAAGAAGGCCAGCCCTCTAGCTCTTTCTGTGTGGTTCCAGCCACCAGGTTTATCAAGCAAAACTAAGCCCCCTTCCCTGCTCCTTTCACAGTCCGAAGACCAACCATTGCCCTCAGGAAATTAATTTAGCTGCCACAACTTAAACAGGGAAGGCAAATTTTGAGTCATTCTTGGCCCTATCATGGCCAAAATGACTCTTCAACGAAATTACAACAGCCCCAAATATGTAAGGAATACCACGGCAACACAACCAACAACGTGGGAAGAATAACAGTCCCGAAATGTATCAGTGAGCACGGCTCACAGTAAACATGAGGAATACAGCCCATCCTGGGCAACAGAATCACTAAGAAAACACATAAAGACCACGCAGAGGAAGAGAGAAATACCGACTTTCGATAGCCACAACATCCACGTTTTCACAGGGAAAAGAACAACGTGGGAAAACCCAGAAATTCCTGTGCGTGAGAGGAACAATCAGACCCTGTGAGGAATGAAAAAACAATGGAGGCCCTGTGTGAGGAAGAACAACTCCATTTTTGTCCGTGGATGCACACAACAATAGGAAGGATGCTAATTGGAAGTGCTTGAGCCTTCAGCACAGTTGTGGAGAGAGAAAATTTCTGCGTGAGTGAAGAGTGCGTGAAGGTTTTTCCTTCCATGGTGAAGTCAAACGCTGTGGTGGAGTGTGCGCGTGGGTGAGGACTGACAGTCCTGCCACCCCACTCCCAAAGCAATTAACTGCCTCAACCACCAGCAGCAATTCTTCAATGAAAGTGGTTGGGATAAACAAGGTAAGAAAACACATGGATTTTGGCCCCATTGGCTAAAGTTGGACAATTCCCCCACATCCTTATCCTTGTGAAAATCATGCCCCTTTCGATTTAGTTGTCGCGTTCGTAGCTAGTTGTGTTCATTCAATTAATTATAGATGCCTATTTACATGATGGCCAACATAATATATATGCCGCATGCCCCGATACGCCATTGGTGACAATTTAAATCCAAAACATAGCATTACTGATCAATGGTGGGGCCTTGGCCTTTAACACCACACCATGATCATTTACAATATACACATCATATACATCTAACGCAACGGGGTCAAAACCGGGATGTGACAGCTGGTACAATTGGAGGAACATGAGCAGGAGGAGGTGGATTTTCATCCTCACTGTCATCATCAGAAACTGGAGTTGGAAACCTGTCAAGGAAGTTGGAAGAATAAAAATAAGGCACAATCTCCGAATCAGGATTGCATTCCAAAGATGGCACACCTGGCAATTTAGGTTTGTAGGCCAAGAGATTTTCATCAAATTTAACATCTCTTCTAATGATTATATCATGTGAATGGGGCTGAAGAAGTCTATAACCTTTTACATTTTCAGAATATCTAACAAATATGCACTTTTCACTTTTAGGCTGCAATGCTTTCCGTTTTTTCATCCGGAATGTGAGCCCATGCTTCACTACCAAACACACGAAAGTGACTTACATCTGGTTTAATTTTACTCCATGCTTCTTCCAGTGTTATACCTTGTAAAACTTTCGTGGGTGTGCGATTAACTATGCAATTTGCACAATTTATGGCCTTAGCCCAATATTGAAGACTTAGTCCCTTAGATTGGATCCACGGGGGCGTCACCTAGGGACCAATATGATATCACGTCCGTTCATATTGGGGTGGTTAAAAATTAAAAAATTTAAAGTCAATATATTGGTGGTATATTAAGGGTAATAAGGGTTTTTTTTAAGTATATAAATATCCAATATGTTTAGGGTTATTTTATTCCAAATTTCCGCCTGCGCCCTTCTCTGCAAAACTGCACATTTTTTCCTTCTACTCCTGCATGAACTTGGTTCTGAACCTCTTCTTCATAATGGGCATGGCCATCGAAGCTCCATGAATCCTGTGGAAGCCCATGTCATGCTCTTGCTGATCGTTTTCATGAGTGGGTCCAGAGCCGAACGCCATTATCATCTGAGGAGAAGGCCTAGAAATCACCCTGCTGAGTTTCTCTGGTGCATAACGTTTGCTCTCACATTGTCTTTGCTTTTGCTGCTGCTGCGGTCACGGGTTCCACCCCAGCCGCCTCCATCATTTATTTTGTTCTTTTCCTCTACAATGGGCTTTTGGTTAAAATGCATGCATATTTTCGAAATTTGTATGCATCTTTATCTTCACCAGGCTGTGCTATCGGGCTTCTTTGCATTTGTTGCTATTTCTTCTTAGCTGTGTAACAATTTCAGGGACACTGTTTTCTGTGCTTTATGTATTGTAAATGATCCTATGGCACAGTTTTTTGGAATTTTTATTCTTGTACTTTCTTGTATTCTATAGTTAATGTAGCCTTATCTAACATGCCTGGTAGCTAGATATAGGCCTGGCATTACCTTTGTTAGAAGATGTCCTGGTTCAGAGTTTGACTTGCAGTCATTGGAAGAGTGGCTGCAAGTAATGGAACAATGACAACATCGTATGATGGCATTCTTGGCTAAAGCTGTGCAGAATCCCAACTTTGTGGCACAGCTTGTTCAACATCATGATAATATTGCTCATATTGCTACTACAAACAAGAAAAGAAGACTGCCAAATCATGATGAGGTCTTGGAGATTGGGGAAAATGGATGTACTGGTAGCCAAATTGTAAGATACGATCATGGTAATAGTGATGCTTTCAACAAAGATTATCTAGATAAGCTTGAAACATCCATGGATGCATTTAAAAACTTTTTTGATGCTCTTCCAGTTGAAGCTCATGACAAATCAAAGGATAGTGGAAGTCCTCCAAGTCACTCCTTAGGGTCATCTCTTACAGAGATGCATGGAAATCCTTGTTTCCCTGATATGCCTGTCCATTTGGGGGTTTCAGATATTTATACATCTTCAACTTTATCAGATTTGAACTCCTCATCTAGGTTGCCAGATATGTCCATATCTTTGAGATCGCGAGATATGCAAGCATCAGAGGGGTTAGTAGGATCCCTTCATTCTGACATTCTATGTAACTTGAGTTTGAGTCCTCACTCTTCTTTACATGAATTAAGTAAAATAAATGCTGCAGGAAAATCTATTCTGTCAGGCAGTCCTGAGAATAGAAGTGTTATAGGATCTAAGATAGGTAGCAATGATGCAAATTTAGAAGCAGTAGATGTTGAGGTAATATTTCCATATGGTGCAGCAAAGACTACTTTGGAGGAGGGTTCAATTAATGGCAAGGGCCGAAGGACTGGCCCTGGAGGTACAGGTAAAGGCATGGGTAATGAGATAGCCAAGAAAAGGATCAATGATGTGTTTTGGGAACATTTTCTTACTAAGAGCCCACAGCCAACAGACACGGAGGGGACTGATTCAGAGAGTCAGGAGAGTAGTAAGGATCAAGATGACGTTGTACCTGAATATAGCAATTTCTGTAATAGAAAGGAGAATCTATATCAGCTTACACTACAGATGGGGCAGCTGGCATCATCAGTAAATCTTTGATATAAGAGTCCAGACTAAGCATGAGTATTTAAGTTACGGCAGCATTAACAACATGTTGAATATAGGAATACTAGTAAAGTTAATTGCTTCTCAAGAATACAAGCAAGTATTACCTTTGTTAGAAGATGGCAAGATCTGTCTTGAAAGTTGAGAGTTCCATTTTTTACTGTAAATGTGGGAAAATACACAGCAGGCATTAGTTTGGTTATTACTTTCAATAAGACATCTAGATGGATCTAATATGAGGTTTCATGCAGTACATTGATGTCAATAAAATTGTAAAAGGGCGACCACTGGACAATCTAGAGTTCATGCAATGGTTAAAGAGATACTGTGATTCAGTAAATGGTGGAATCATGAATAGGTATCTTCTTTTTCTGTTCTCTTTTCCTGCTTTTTGGTTTTTTCTGGATTTTATGGCACTACAATAATGGGCATATTTTTTTACATGTTAGTGATACATTTGTTAATTAGTTTTTGATTCTGTGCCTTTTTAGTTACAATGCACTGGAACGAAGGGAGTTTTGCAAAGGTGGAAAAGAAGTTAACAAGAAAGCAACTCCAGTAAAAACTTCAAGCAAGGGCATTGCACTGAGGTCTAAAACTGCCACAGTTGCTAGTTCTCGGTGAAATGATCCTCCAGTTCCAGTTGTGAATGTAGCTGCTAAACATTCCAGGACAGGGTCAAATGCTGGATATGGGTCTGTACCCTTCCAAACAGCCTCAACTGAGCCACCAGTTTATGGGTCTGCAATGCCCAACACTGCATCTGCAAATGCAGCCCAGATTCAGGCTCTCAATGAGCAGGTAAAAAATATTACTCCATTTAAAGTCTCTTGATGTTTGTGTTTTTGTTATTCATATTTTCTTGTTGTTTTACCTCGGAAAGAATCTTGGTTCATTCATGGTCCAATCATCACAGGATCCTTTTGTCAAGAGTTTTTCCAAAGGAACTAGAGCAACATGAACTTGGTCCAGGCTCTCATATCAGTGAAGTTCTCATATTTGTTTATTTCTATGCTATTTTCTGTTTAATTGAGGTATGTAGGTCACAGAGTTGAAGCTCTCGGTAGACAGTTTGGAGAAGGAAAGAGACTTTTACTTTGCAAAGCTCAGGGATATCGAAATACTTTGTCAAAATCCAGATGTTGAACAATTACCTGTTTCATAATTCAGCTGTGTGGGCCTCTTACCTATATATTTGTTGTATATAAGTATATAGAAGAGAATCTATTGCAAATACACTTACCTCAAATTCAAGGTCATGTCACGATGATATAGGAAAGCCCTAGTATCTCTAAGTTATAACTTGTTCAATTCAATAAATTGAAAACATTAAACTAGTGACTGTAAAGAGATTTAATTAAGATTTTTTCTAAAATATTTGCAACTGCTTGGGTACTAGTATTACAAGTAATCCATTCTGCTAAGAGTGCCTGCTATGCTACAATGTACGGTCTAAGCAATGCAATCCAACGACCATCACCACCATTGGCATGTGGTGTCAAGTCATGAATAAATAAAAGTTATTTGGACACAACAGGATAATTTGGTACCTGGATAGCTGATGAGAGAGAACTTCTAGGTTTAAACATCAAGGTTCTACCACTGTCCTAATGAAGAAAATTTCTTCCTTTTTAATTTTGGGTAGCAATGACATAAATGTAAGATAATGTCCTCTATTTTTCTCGCTAGGAAAAATGTTACCTGATTATTTTATTTTGAAGTGGCTAAATGTACCATATTTTTTCCATGGGTTGAGAGGTCCAAGGCATGCAATATCACTTGTGGGCCGAATACTCTTTTGTAACATGAGAGATCACTTCACTCTCTCTTTTTCTATAGAGAAACAATTTGTATTTTGGGTTGAATGTAAAATATTGTCCACTCTATTGCAAAAGTGGGTACCTGAATCTTTTATTTCGATGTGGATCAAATGTAAATCCATGCATTATTATAATTATGGCTTGAGAGGTCTAGGGCCCACGCAATCTTTCTTGTTGGCAGAATATTCTTAAGTAACACGAGAAGTCAATGCACTCTTTTTCTTTAAAGAAAGGATTGGTATTTTGGGTAGCAGTGGTATAAGTGTAAAATATTACCCCCTCTATTGCTCTCATAAGAAGAATTGGGTACCTAAATATTTTATTTCAAAGTAGCTCAAACATAATTCCATGCCTTATCCTCACTACGGCTGGAGAGGTCCAGGGCCACACAATATCACCTGTGGGATGAGTACTTTTTTGTCACATGAAAAGCACTGGATTCCTTTCTGTCTTTAGAGAAAGGATTTGTGATATTCTTTTGTTGACTGTGGAAAGATCAACACTGATTAGCTGTCATAACACACAAATGGTTCCAAGACTCAAGCCCAACAAACCTTGCATTTCATAAATACGGTATAGCCCTAAAAGGCCATACTACCATTCGAGGATGAACCCAACTAAGAAGAACTTGGCCTTCCATTGCACAGGACATTAATGACTATTCAAATTAGTTATGTTGTCACTGTTATAAATTTTTCTGGTAGTTGCACTGTTATATGTCCTCTACATAACCACCTATAAGCATTGTTCATCCTATATTTCTTTAAGGGCTTGGCTTTATTCCAGTATTGAAGTCCCAACTTCAATAGGAAGGATTCCTAAATATCCCTTTTTGTCACCTCCAAAACCAACCTATCAAGGTTGGTGAATTCAAGGCACATTCCTTTGGCCTTGGACATGGTATATAGCCCCTCTCAAATAGGAGAAGTGAAGTGGTATTGAACAATATTAATTCTTCTTTTAAAGAATCTCAAAGTTGAGAACCAAGGTAACTTGTCCATGGTCTTTCCTTCCTTTAAGAGGATCTCTTCCTTTAAGAGGATATGTGATGACCATATCAAGAGATTGTTGAATGATGTGCTGTTACCACGTCATATTGCAGGGATGTCCTCATTTTCATGAAAATTTTCGCATTTTCAGTAAAAGAGGTACACATTTGATGGAGCTAGGTGGCTTATGTTTCATGTGTAGATTCTACCTTATGTACACCCCTAGTACATTGGTTTCTGTGATGAGGGTGATAATGATTGGTTAAATGTTTTTTGACCTTTATGGCAGAGCACTTGGCTGTATGCATGGGATAATTGTTTCTGTTTGATGACACTTTTCCTTATTTGGATCATTTCATAGCATGTAGAATGCTTGGTTGATTGGGCATATTTTCACATTTATGATGACATGGATGGTGTTGGACCACCCTTTGACATGATTTAATGAGCAGTAAAGCCCTTACCTAGACACACTGACACAGAAGTGCAGTCTTCTCTTCATTATCTTATCAATGTTGTTTGGTTTGTGATATAATTAAGAAGGGTTTTTTCATAGCTATTTCATATGAAGTAATCCAGCTTTTGGAGATTGTAGAAACTTACCACTGCAAATTTGAGTAGATCTGTGCGTAAAACACAGCAGTGAGCAGCATATTCTTTCATGTCTGGGCATGATCTAAGCAGAATATGTTGTGAGCAGCATATTCTTTCAGGTCTGGGAAGGATATGAGCAGAATATGTTTACTCTTGCACCAAGGACTCAAATCAACAGCAGAACAACAAAGAAGTGGCTACCTTTAGCAACTAGGATGTCAGTTATTGGTTGCTAAGCACAAACAGAAATTGGACATAGTTTTAATATACAATGGCTGGAAACCAATGTTACCACTTATCCATCTACTGATGAGAATTCATCTTGAACAGTCAAACCTTTTGTCTAGCCAAATTTTACTAGCCATATACAACCTTTTGTCTAGAAATGTTTTCTGCATGAGTTTAATGGAGTGACAAATATCATATTTTGATACCTGTAATTTTGAACAGATAGTTGCAGCAATACAGAGGATTCTATATGCTGCGGATGATAGTCCAGCTGTAATTGCTGAGGCAGAAGCAATAATATACAAGTCATCCAATCCATCAGATTAAAATGATGAGAACAAGGCAAGGAGAGAGATTAACAAACGTAAATTAGCAGGGACACCTGAGGTTGAAGACGCCGCGAAGTCTAGTCTTTCCCCTAGACAGTGAAGGAACTCATGTGAAGAGTCTAACACCGTAGATATATACCAGAGTACTTCACCTTTGAAGATGTGTTAATCAGATGATAAAATAATTTCTTCTCTTATTCAATATCTGGAGGAATCCTATCAGTACTGGTATGATCTATGCAGAGAGACATCTTGTTTCACTGATTGGAGCAGGGCTGCAAGGAATGGGCAAAATTGTGCTCTGAACAAACAGTTTGCCATGATCAAATATTCTCTTTTAATTGTTCTAGTGCAATTGTAGTAATTGATGAGATTATTAGTATGATGACATGCCAATGCCAAATGGTTAACATGGTTTTGGGATACCTTCATGATGGTACCCTGTTATGGTCAGTTTTAGATGGACACCTTCAGTATTTTCAATTTTGCTTCTAGTTGGGTGTACCCTGTTATGGTTAGTTTTAGATGACTGAGAGATTAGGTGTGAATGTCCTCACTCTTGTTTTTCAGGTTTCTTGACAGAGCAGGGCGTATTTTCCAGCAGGCCCTTTCAGGTTTCTTGACAGAGCAGGGCGTATTTTCCAGCAGGCGCTTTCAGGTTTCTTGACAGAGCAGGGCGTTTCTTCCAATTCCAGGCCCTTTCTGAAATGTAATGGGTGTGGAATGGCAGGTTTCAGGAGGCAATTTGCCAATTACTTAACAAGGTTGCATCTTGTGCCCATGCAAAGAATATGGTATGCTTTAACAAAGTGAAAAGGTCTTTTTGGAATAGAATGAGAAAATGAAATGAAGCTTATAGGCCACTCTTGTATATTCTTTGTCGTTGGTATCATGGCAAGTGAAATTAATTCTGTGATTGATTGTAGGCTTGGAAGAGGAGCTATGTTTGACTTTAGATAATAAGGCTGTACAAGAATATGTACAGGTGGAGAGAAATTCATTGTAGTTTTGGGTTGTGACTGGGTACAAGTGTTTTGAGATGCACATCTTGAATACCAGGCATAGTAGATAATTCTTCGGAAGGTATTTTTAATATTTTGTCTTGGTTTTTATTACTTTAATGCCACAAGAGTCCATCTAAATGTCTTTCATTGTATATATTACAGCTTCCAATTTCAGATCAATTGTTTTTGAATACTTCATTTATTTTTCCTGCTTGCAGCAGCACTCTTCAACTTGCTATGATGACTCCACTATCCAGGTACTACTCTTAGATCACGTTTTACTGTGATCCCAATTTTTTAACAGACAACTGGATGGATTATGGGGTTCTCATATATATGATCAAGAACAATCTTTATATGATAAGAAACATGAAGAATCAGCTTATGAAATCTCTAGATCTTCCATTTTAATGGAGGATATCTCCTATCTTTTTCATCAGTTAAACATGGTGCATCCCTAATGTTTTTAATTGTTTAATGGATATGCCCGTTCTGGTCTAATGATTTGTCTTGTATTTTATATGTTTTAGCAAAATGATTATGTAACTTTCTGATATCACATTGTTTCTTCGTTAAGTACAAGAACAAATCCTTTCCTATTGCGACAGGGGTCATGTAAGAATCTCGCCCACCTCTTTCTTTGTGCTACAAGTACATATATACAAAATACCTGGTTTGTTCATGTACTGAATTTCCCTTGAGGACTATTTGAATCTCGTCTACTATTGCTGCTTAATTTTGGACCCTTTGAGCAATTGTTCATTTTTTCACCACAAAGTCTCATCAGTGGATTACTGATTCCTCTGCAATTCTTCATAGAAACTTGTTGATTTGTCTTTGTTGACAGAGAACCTATGACTACGTTGCCAAAAGACTAAAAAAAACCATCTAAGAGATTCTGGCAGTGATGCATACAGGTTTGGAGATGGAAAAGATGGTTCAATTGCAGCATTGACTCTGACACATGCCACTCAGAATAATGCAGATCCTTTGCTCCAAGGAGCTTATGTAATTGCGATTCAGGTCATCTTGTTAGAAGTGTTCCCAGAGAAAAACATCTCTGGTTTTTGCTATTTATTTAAAGTCTATTGAAACTGCTTGGCTTTTAGCATTACATCTAACCATTTTAATCATAAACCTTTTGTCAGACATATTATTTGTTCAATGCTTGAGCATGGATAGAGGGGTTATAGTTGGTGTTCCATGCCTATGGGAATGACTATTATCTTTATTTAAGGTAAAAAATACACTTGCCATTGATTTTATTGTTAATTAACAATCCTCTAGTACACTCCACTGCTAAAGAAGGATATTTTGTAATCATAGGCCTAGTGGCATAACTAGAGACAAATGCCAACCTGATGAAACCTAGGAAAGGCTAGTTGGTGGGAGCTATCTTCAATCAATATTAGTCAAGTTATTGTAGTTTTTGCTACAAGAATGGGGAAAGCTTTAGAGAGGTTGAAGTGTATGCCCTCATAATTGGATAAAACTATTCATAGATGATAGAATTTAGAACTTGTGAGTCCAAAGTGATTGGATGCTCATTGTAAGGCTAGCAAGAGGGAAAATGGAGAAATTGCAAGAGAAGAAAATGACCTCTTAACCGAGGCAAAATAAATCGCTAAGTTGTTTGAAGAATAATGTAGGAGCATGCCCCTTAAAACCATATTTACTAAGTTCGAATTTGAATTTAAATATGGATAGGTATGATATGGAAAAAATGTGTAAAAAATCTAGCATGGAATTTTTGTGAGTATTCATCTAAATAATACAAATACATTTTTGGTGAATTTCAGCCATAAAATTCAAAGTGAGTCTGGTTCAATTTGGTCAAAAACTCATTGACTTCACTAAATTGTAACTGAGGTGAATAATTCTGCTGATTGGAATTGACCTGAACCTCCAGTTTGGATGAATTTGGTAACTGTGATTAAAACCATGCCAAGTTGGTCGATATGTTGACATTAATGTTTAGTTGTAGACAACTTAAGAGTGTGAGCCATATTAGAATGTTGTAAAAACTAGTAAACCCTATGACATGGGAGAATAACAAAGCCATGTATCTAAGACTATGCAAAATAGAATACGAGTGAATGAAGAGAATCGAGTACAACATATGGATAAGACATCATTAGAATATATTGTAAGAGAAGGTGTTGTATGTAAGAGATTTAAGGAACGTCTCAAGGTATATGCCATGGCACTTGGTGTAGAGGAATCTAACTAAATATGGAAAACTGGTGGAAAAGCCAAAGACAAGTGAATTTTATAAACACATGTACTCTATGTAATTAATTCATGGCCCTTTTATGAATTAGAGTGCTAGTTACTTGAATATATTTTATGCTTTGTTGATATTGTTTGACATGGTTATGCATAAGTTATATTAGAGCCATGGAGATGTGTGAGTGAGCAAGTTTGACATGCTCCTATTTGTTTATGTTGTTTTTTACAGCTATTGTGTAAAGCTAAGTGAAGGGCTTCTTGAGGCTAAGGGAAGCCATGTGAAATGAACCATGAGAACATGTCAGCATATGAATTAGTGAGCACGAGAATAGAGCCTTGTTGAAAATTAGTGAGGTGAGATTTGTATATGAAGTCTGCTTGAGTGAGTGAGCAAGTTTGACATGCTCCTATTTGTGTATGTTGTTTTAGCAACTGTTGTGAGAAGCTGAGT
>LPNX011004490.1:42535-55200 GCA_001517045.1 Pseudotsuga menziesii | reverse complement strand
TTTTATGAATCCAGGTCTATTGTAAGGAATGAAAGGACATAAAATTACTCTCTAGTTATTGGCTAATTAAGGAGTTAGTAGCATGTTACATGTGTTAGGAGTTAGCGTCATTTTTTATTTGAGATAACCACTTATAGCGTTGATCACTTCTGGATTGGATTTTTTATTAATTACATATTTCACTCATCACTTCTGGATTAGATTTTTTATTCCTTACAAATTAACATTGTGTTTATAAAGGTTCTTCCTCGCCAGTTTTTGCGGCTTCACTTTTGAATAGGAGCTCATTGATTTAATGTTGATTTATACATAAGAGACAATTAGGATATGCCTTCGTAGGCTATTTTAGTATGGAGGAATTCTTTTTGTTGTTGAAAGGTGAGAAAAGAGTGGTCCCTCCCTTCGGGACAATCCCTTAAAAGTGTGTATGTTTAAAATTTGATGAGGCAGTCAAAGGTAATTAGACAATGTTGTAAATCATTTATATTAATCTTACTTAACACCTCTTGCCAAAACAATTCCTCTTTCTCTTTCTCACAAAAGAAGGTGGCAATGTCAAGGACATTGCCACCTCATGGCTCTTGTCTAGTTAAAATGTATGGTTATGATTTGGAACTATTTTAGATCATAAANTTTCTCACAAAAGAAGGTGGCAATGTCAAGGACATTGCCACCTCATGGCTCTTGTCTAGTTAAAATGTATGGTTATGATTTGGAACTATTTTAGATCATACAAACATAACACTAAGTCACCAAATATATTATTTTATTGAAGATATTAATTGTCTACTTGATCTTTCAATATACAAAAATGTGTAGCATGATGATGATGATAATGATTAGCATCCATTGAGACCAACTTTGGTCTATTAGAACTAAGAAAGGAATTATTTAGATTTCTATAAAATTGTATTTCTATGTTGAGAAAGATTGGAAAAAAGCGTTATGAAATCACCATAATTTTGATGTGCTAGAAGGATAGGAAGGTTGATATTGCAACAAAGATTATTAAAATGAGATCTAATGTGTGTGTATGCAGGTCACTCTAAGAGAAAGTGCTTTCATCCTCAATGCTAATAGTATCACAGAGATGGAAGTATTGCAACAAAGATTATTAAAATGAGATCTAATGTGTGTGTATGCAGGTCACTCTAAGAGAAAGTGCTTTCATCCTCAATGCTCATAGTATCACAGAGATGGAAGATCCTTTCCTCCTATAAAGTTTGCCCAACATCCTGTTTCACTATAGAGATAATGAGAGTTCGTTCTTATTTTGGCTATATTAATTTTCTTCTTCTAACTAGTTCAAATAGAGAGATAGTTTTGAACTTCTAGATTAGGGTTAATGACCTCCTTATAGTATCTTATTTTTCTTTTAACCCCTAAGTCTTTGTCACACCACATTTTTTCTTTAAACTTAAAATTGCTAATATTTTAATGTTTCATTAATGTTGGAGTTTTCACAGGAATTCATGTTTGAGAGTGAGATGGAGAACTTGTGGGTAGATTTAGACCTCAACGTTTCAGGATGAATAGTGCAGCCAATCCTCTAGGAGAAACTCAAGAACCTCAAGTGCTTATAGACCAATTGTTGTTAATAAATAATTGTCATTTGATAATATCAATAAGTTCATGTCACCTGGTATCGAATAAACACCTTTTGTTCTCCTTGGGTCCATTTTGTATTTTGCATGGTCCAACATCCTCCCTAAGGAATTAGGTGGAGAGAAAGAAACCCTATTTTTTTGCTTACGTAAGATCTTGGCTATTTTATTGGTAGTTCCTTGGATATCAGGAGGGTTAATTAATTTAATCATGTCATCAATCTTTTTACTTGTCTTTTTGTCACCTATGGAATTCTCAATGATCTTTCAGATCTTTTTTTTTCATAACCATTTTCTTTGAAGACATCGACCAAGTGTTCAAGTTCATGAGACAGGTGTGCCTCATCTGAAACTCACTTAGCTCTGATTGATAGAGTATTTATGACACCTAATTTTTGGGCTGGATGATGATGACACCTATTTTTAATGTTATTAATATTTTTCAAGGTGACATTTTTTTCAATCTCTCAATGGTTTAACCAAGTTATGGTGTCTTTACACCAACCTCGCTTAATTTTGAAGGTGGTTTTGATTGGATTTTAGGGATAACTTAGGAAGTATTTGGTCCCCCATGTTTTTTGTCTTGTGCTTGTACGAACCTATTCATAGCCTTACTCTCTATAGGGGAAAGAACAAGTTCTAAAAGGATAATAGGATCAAGTGTATTGCTTTTAGTGTTACGGTCATAGGTTGTAAGATGCTTATGGATTTGCTCAATCTTTCTCTAAGATTATCTAGAGATACTACAACCCCAAGCATCACAATCGTACAAGATAACGAGAGTGAAGAGAGTTTCAAGGATGAACTTATTTTTATCCCACATTAGAAGGTTTATTGATTTACAATTATTTTCAAGACAAAAATAAGCTTTACACCCTCCATTAATCCTTTTCTCAATGCTATAGTTCCAATTGAGCTTGCGATGAATATCAATTCCTAGATATTTATCAGAAGACACCTCTTCCAAATCGATAATGTCATATAAAATATTAGTGTAACCGACCTTCTTGGACTTGATAATCATAACATTTGTTTTGTTTGTGTTCAGAGTCATGCCCATGCTAGAGAAAAGTCCCTTAAGATTATACTAGCACAACTTGCTTCTTCCAAACAATCTTCTAGTTTATTGATGTAAATTTTGAAAAGGGTAGGGGAGAGGGGGAAACCTTGCTTAACTTCGATATTACAATTTATATCTTTCAACCAACCCTTAATGCTCTTAAACTTGGCAATGACGTTCTTGTATAGCCTTATTGTGGCAACTCTCAACTCGAAAGGAACCTTTAGCTCTTCTAACTTATTCCACAAGTTATTTCTAGGCATCATATCAAAATCTTTCCTCAAGTCAACAAAGCAACAAAAGAGATCAGATTTATTATTCCAACATTCTTTTACAATGACCCTAAGCATGATGAGGTGGTCCATGGTGGGTGATGCCTTCTAAAACCTGCTTGGCCTTTAGCCTGCTTACCTTCAATTTCAAGCCATATGTTGATTTTATTTTCTAAAATATTGTTTTGATGCTTTGTAGAACCAAAAGTGGAAGCAAATATAGCAAAAGAAATGACATTATGACAAGTATATAATTTAGACACATTAAATATAGATAGTAAATGCAATGTAAATTCTCCTCGTATCAACAAGAACCAACGAATGCACATAACACATGACTTTAAAAGGATATTAAAAAAGACAAAGTTACCAAGCTTCTATAATAAGCATTCATTAAGTGACACTTGAAATGGTAGATATGCCATTACAATGGCAGTATAATGTGGGTGTGAGCTATGTGATGGATTTAATGTAGGACTTACTTTGATATGATTATGGTTATGAGCTTATTTTGTTCTTCTTTATGAATTGTATTTTTATTGTGAATTTATCCTGTGTATGGTCATCTTGAAATCCATTACATGATTCTTATGATAAAATGTAGTTACCATTTAATATTTAGTGACATAACCAAGTTCATTCATATATTCATGCTCGTACTCCTCCTGTTATTGAATTTTGTATTTTATTTTATGTCATACAGTTCGATGATGGTTATTTGATTTCCCAGTATCTTTTGATTACATACCAATTTTGTTTTGATTTTGATTTTATAATATTGAATTATCTTTAAAGATGTATCTGAGCTTGAACCCCAGTAGTCTAGGTTCAACTTTAGGGATAACACATCTATTCATGCAAATGGTTTTCATGTATATGATTATCTGTAATAACTCTTATGAAAGATAGTGTTTCTATCCTAGTTTCTTTTTACATATACCAATATTTGTAATTCTTTTTGCAGAATTTTTTTCTGTCTTTAGAATATTTATCAGTTATATAATCAATTGTTTTTGGTTACATGACTTATTGTTAAACTAGTTCATACATTGCTATTGTCTTTAGACACATGTTTTTCATAATATCCTTGTTGTATTTTTGTCATATACTTATGGGTCTGAAGTTTTATATTTAAAACCTTGTTTGTATACCTTATCTTTTTTCCCTACTATTATACACCAACAAACTTGAAACTCTTGAACCTAAATCCTTTATCATACCCGACTGAGATGCAAGGGCTTTGTACACTGTAGTCTAGTACAAAATCTAGTACCAACACACTCCATACTTACGATAACAATATTTAATAATTTCATATTGATTGGGCCTATCCACTAGCCTAGATAGTTGGCATCCGCTTCCACCACTTGGTCAACACTTGTCATATATACCTCGGGAGCTCCTTTATCTAGATTCCAGTTAGATCCTTCCCACTTTATTGACTGCCAGATTTAGTAACTGCGCCTTCCTACATATTCTATCTTTATCCTACTTTATTCCTGCCTTTCAGTGGATAAGGTAAAGCTAGTCAACTAGGAAATTGCTATATTTTGTTTCCAACCCATCCTCCATGATTTTCTCTCCAAATTCCATGATTAGCATGTTTTTCCATCACTCATGACATTCACTCATTATTCATCCAATTCATGAGGTCCTTGATAGATTTGGAATGTGCTTTAGTCACCTATGGGGATTTATCATATTTTAGTAAGTCTGCTTTATGAGCTAGCATGATTTGTCTTCTAGCAGCTCAATTTTCCTTTATAAGGATGTATTATCAATTTAATATTCATCATCAATGAATAATCGATTCATTTGATCAATATTCAATTAGTATCCTTCTCTTGTATTCAATATGTTTATTCTTCTCTCTATTTTTCTTGTGCATGCTTGTGATAATTATCTTATAGCTAGATCTACATCATGTGCTTCTTATTAGAATCAATGCTCTATTTCTTCATAGTATTAGAGATTCTATTTCTATATCGTATCAGAGCACAATGTTGCTTAAGTTCTATAGAGTTGAGCAGCTATCAATTCTCTACATCAGAGTGCATCTAGTATCCTATTCCTCTCTAAAGAAGAGCTTGAATTGAGCTTACAAGTTTTTCTCCTATTTTTTATTTGTTCACGTTGTAGAGAGTATATTATTGAGTGCATCAAATTCTTACCATGGATTCCTCTTCAGATATAATCCAGACTTCCTTCAACTATCATGAATGGAAATCCAAAATTGACATTCTATTGCAGAGTAAAGGACTATATAGAGTTTCTTTGGCTTTAGTGAATGAGCCTAATGCTATTGTTGAGAAATATAAGTGTCATAATAGGTTGTATGAAGCCTATGGATTTCTTTACCTATCTACTTCTCTTGATATACTCCTTCATCTAGATGGTTTGAACACTCCAAACAAAGTATGTACCAAATTTGAGTATCTCTTTAGAGTACAAGATGAGATAAGAGTGCATTAATTGGAGAATGAGTTATTCTCATTGAATCCAAGCAGTTTTGATTCTATTGATGGTTTCTTCACCAAATTCAAGTCACTTGTTCTATTTCTCAAGAAATGTGGGACTGAGAAGAAGGAAGATCAGTTGATCATTTCCATCCTATCAAAATTGAGTCCTGAATACCTAGTTTTTCTGTCTACTTTCCATGCTACTAGACTTTCTATTTCTAATTGGAAAATGCCTTCTTTGAGTACATTCTATGATCCACTGACAAAGTAGAAAGATAAATTGATCAAGATGGGTGCTATTAGAATCTCCAAGGAAAATGACCATTCTCTCATAGTTCAATGAATTAATAATGCCAAGTCAAAAGAGAAGCAAATAGTGAAAGAGAAGAAGCCAAAGTCAAATAATGAAGATGAAAATTCGAAGCCTACTGATGAAGGTTCAATGAAGAAAGTCAAGAAGAAAGAGAGCACATCAAAGTGTTCTTATTGAGGTAAGGGATTTCATCTTGAGAATAAATGTTTCAAGAAGAAGATAGACATCATGTCTCATTTTCTTTAGAAACATAACATTGAAGTTTCAGATAATCTACAGAATCCTGTTGAATCCTCAGAACATTTTCATAGTGCGTAGTCCCAAGGTAATATGACTATGCCTTGAGTGCCAAAGTTAAATCCTTTCCTCGCATATCTGATATATATTCACTTTATGATATACTAGAATCATAAATATCAGTGTATTTCTTGAATAGTCCACCTATCAATGTACTAGATTCATCTCCCAATGATTGTGATTTTTCACTAGATCCTGACTTATCTTTGAGCAACTCTTCATCACTTCATTCAAATGATAATAATTCTGATTTATAAGAATATTTTCAAGATAATATGCATGTTATGACATCATCCATGCCATCTACCATACCTTTAAATACTCCTAAGAATATAAAACCCCAAGTTCACTAGTTCATTCCTTATTGGTGTTACTTATATCAAATGATTTCAAGTCTTGTCTATTTTTTCACTGGTTAGTTATCCATGACCTTAGTCATCATTGGAGTTATCTTACAAATGTTTGTATCTGTTCTAGTCACTTGTGGTTCAGATATCAAGTCCATCTATCATTCATAATTTTACACTCATCGGTTTTCCCCAGTTACTCAACCTTTTCCTATCCACTGTCCTAGACAGTTGGTTTCCACTTGCACCACTTGGTCTAAACTTTCCATATATACCTTAGGAGTGTCTTTATCATGATTTTGGTTAGATCCTACCCACTTTATTGACTTCCAAATTTAGTAACAACGCTTTCATGCATATTATGTCTTTATCCTACTTTATTCCTGCCTTTCAGTGGATAAGGTAAAGCTAGTCAAGTAGGAGCATCTGTCTTTTGTTTCCAACCCATACTCCATGATTTTCTCTCTAGATTCCATGATTAGCATGTTTTCCATCACTCATGATTCATCCAATTCATGAGGTCCTTGATATATTTGGAAAGTGCTTTAGTCACATATGGGGGTTTATCATATTTTAGTAAGTATGCTTTATGAGCTAGCATGAGTTGTCTTCTAACAACTCAATTTCCTTTATAAGGATGTATTATCAATGTAATATTCATCATAAATGAATAATCAATTCATTTGATTAATAGTCAATTACTATTCTTCTCTTTATCTTCTCTCTATTTTCCTCATGCTTGTGAGAATTATCTTGTAGCTAGATCTGCATCACGTGCTTTGTCTTAACATCAATGCTTTATTTCTTCATAGTAACAGAGTTGCTATTTCTACACATACTTGTTTTCCATATGTTTTGTTCACATGCTCCATTAATTCACAAGCTCGCAACAAGACTTTAAAACTTGGAACCTGACATCAAAGTGTAGATATTTATTCCCCCCTCTTAGAGACAAGTTACAAATTCTTTGATCAAAATCTTATTTGTTTCTAAGTCTCTTTCATCCCCCTTTCAGGAACAATTTGTTCTCATTAGCTTTATGTCTGAACATAAACAAGTTTAGAATGATAACTTGGTCCTTCATTTACAAATTGCTGAAATTTCTGAACAGAAAGAGGTTCATAATGGTTTTTCTTTTGTTGTTGGAATTGTGACTCAAGTTGTAAAAATTCTAAGTGTATATTTTGAATTCTAAACAATCATAATTCAATTCAACAGTAATTGATACTCACAAAAGAACCAACAATAAGTATCAAAATACATAAGCTTGCAAAATCACAGATTGCAAGTCAGAAAACTCTGAACGAACACAAGTCCAGAATGCAGGAGTTCAATTGTTTTTTAAAATTTGAATGGTGTGTATGTAAATCTCTGAAATTTGTAAGCAGTGGCATTGATTCTGTCTGTGATAATCCTCTTGAGAATGATCTTCTTGGTTTTTTGCATTGCTTTATTATTGTCGCTTCAAATGAAATCCCTCACACGGGTAGCATTTCCTGTAAATACAATAATATGCAACTTTTTTGCAACCCGCAACAATATATTTTCCAACATATTTGAATGAACCTATCCCCTCCTTTAACCAGGATTATGTGAACTCACTTTTAGATGATAATGTGGTGTTTCAAGATGCATTTAACATTTATAGACATGGGAGTTGTTCCCCACAAGTTAAAGGGCTACCCTATCTAATTTCTTTTCTAGTATCGCATTGAGGGTCCATCATATTCTTCAAAATAAATAGTTCATCTGTGGCAATAATGAAACCAAAAGGAGGCTTCAATACCTGAATCTTCTTGTTGTTCCAATAGAGCTGAGAAATATTCACCTTTACAACACCGGATCTCGACTTTTGAGTAGACGGGAGGGATGTCACCATCGTGTTTTTTTTCATATTGTGTTTCAGTACAAATAGAACATGAACAATGTGTTAACATTGTGAAATTCATTTGTCAAACCAATTTCCACATCATTCCATGCATCATTACAACGAACATAAAAACCTACAGCAAGCCAGATATGCCGGTGACTTGTGATTCAGCACGGGACGTGGTGAGTGTCTATCGCGGAGGTTGCCTACTCTTCAGGCCTTGTCACAACCGGCCAAATAAACAACCCTACTCCCTCAAAGTAATATGTTATCCATCAACTGTACAATACATGTGTGGGATATCGTCATCCGAAGCGTAGAATGTCGGTCTAGTTGGTAAGAGGGAATGGCGAAACGTGTCGGCCGACACATAGACAAATGACAATGTACACAACTCGAGTATCAAAAATAGTGGAGGTCAC
Source organism: Pseudotsuga menziesii (assembly GCA_001517045.1). Lineage (NCBI taxonomy): Eukaryota > Viridiplantae > Streptophyta > Pinopsida > Pinales > Pinaceae > Pseudotsuga > Pseudotsuga menziesii. The sequence goes on along the minus strand of LPNX011004490.1, from coordinate 46,556 downwards.
GAACAGATGACTCATGAGCCGTGCGAGGACATGCTTGAAGATCTCAAAGATTACTCTTTATTTCCAGCGACTCGGGTAATGATTGGGATTCGAGAACATGCTTCTCTAAATGATATCGCTCACTATTGTTCTCTCTCCTCTATCATTTTGATACTTCTTAAAATAAATGAGAGTTATCAGGACAATTGTTATGATCAAGTTTGTACCTTCACTTCGATGTCTGCGTGTATTTGATGAAGTTACAATTGGCGACAAGTAAGGGAAGTCGATGATCCGTCGATGTATGTTCATGGCCAATAGCTGTTTCTTGACAGATATAATAAACACTCATCACCAACTTGACGCTTACAATAATGTAATCGGGTAACTCGGGTTAACTTTGATTCCACCTGTTGTTTTCCTATGACTTGGTAATGGAATCCAATGCAAAGAAACGCTAATGATGGAGCGAGTGGGAGGTCGTGCGCACTGTTATTTTAAACCTACCTGTTGTTTTCCTATGACTTGGTAATGATATCCAACGCAAAGAAACGCTAATGATGGAGCGAGTGGGAGCCTCACTGGGAGGTCGTGCGCACTGTTATTTTAAACCCTGCGCGCGACAAGAGTCCCATCCGCTACAGGAAAGTATTGTAGCAGCGCTTGGGAGTTATCAATGAGACATGCTAGCTTTAGCATCTCATAAATCAAAGTTATCATATTTGCTTCTATGTATTTATGACTATGGGAATGAATATGTGAATCTAGCATTATTTTATGGTGTATTAGCATTATTTTATCAGTGATATTATTTCGTCGATAGGACATTACTTCAAGGATGATTGTCAAATTTTTGCAATAGAATTTAGTATGAATATAGGAATGGTGGGATTATTTTTTTTTTTTTTTTATCACATAGTTTAATTGTCTATTTTTTTAGCTTAGGAAGTTTTCATCCCTCCACTAATGTATGGGGGACATGTTTAGGGGACATCTGCCACTTACTACACATAATTGTATGAGTTTAGGGGCCCCAGTGACCAATCCCTATAATCCAGGACTCCACTCTGAGTGCCACCAATAGTCTCCTTCAGTTGACCTTGGTAGGTATTCAATTGTGTAAACCAATGCTCCAAATACCATTAGTTAGCGTAGCGCCAATTTGCAAGATTTAATAGAGTGTGTGTGTCTTTTCTCACCTACACTCATCAGTCAACTGATTGTAAACTAAGTTAGTTTTCTAGTGTTGCATTAGTGAGCTCAAGTGATGATTTTTCCACACTAAGTTAGCTCCGAAGTCAATCCAAGTTGGTAGATTCGAATCCTATCTTAGGCATTTGAATTCTCCTATATGTATAATCATTGTATTACATATTAAACACCGATTCATGAATATAATCATATTATTCCAATTTTGCCTCTATGTGTGTACAATTTTTCCATGAGTAATTGATCAATCTATGCCAAATTCTTTTCTCTCTTCTACAACCTTCTCTTTTTATTTGAATTCATGCAAGCTAATGATCCTATGCTTCCATTGAATTTAACAAGGAAATTAAAAAAAAAATTAGGATTTTTTTTTATAAAATGACAATTTTTTGTTCTGTGATTGGTTGTTTGAGGTTGGGTGGCGAGCAGACATCAACCTCTTTAAATGTTTTAACTGGTGCAGGTTGTGTATGTAGAGACGTGGTGGTTTAATAGATTTGAAAGATCAGAAATCAAGTGTTTTTTGTTGCAGAGCATCAGTTCTTACCCAGATGACAAACACAGTGCACGCTCCAAGGCCGAGCTACCAAAAATTCATTTGGCTAAGCCTAAGGTTGATAACTGTCACGCTTTAATGTTATGGTGCCTTTAATTGTGCTTTCAAAGGGCGAGTGTAGGACTTTAAATAAGTTTAATGTTATGGCAGGTCGACCTTATTTCTCTAACCAACGTCAAGCATGTGTTCGATCCCTGTGAATCTAGTTGTTCCCTTGTAACGCAAGAAAATTTATTGTCACATCCACACCCCTCATGCCAACAATGGAGGGGACGTGACTAGGTTGCTGCTGCTATCGAATGGGCGATATAGCCCTATGAACATAAACATAAAAATGCACTGAATTAAAAACATACACAGAAGCATAATGCCGTCTATAGCGGAAGCAAACACATTCACTCAAGCATTCAGCATGTTCGTAGTAATTCATAAAACAAATACAGTTGTGGAAATAAAATACAAAGGAATACTTATCTTGAAAGGAAGTTGGCCCGCAACTAGCTACGTCGTTACAACGTTCCACCCAACCATAGCCCAGTGTTCTCATCAATCTCTCAGCATCATTGCCACCCCCGAGCTGGGCATGATTCCACAAGCCACTAGGGAACAACAAGCTCACACATAGCCAAAACCATACATTCACAGTCAAGCCAACACACCGTTGGGTTTCATAGACTGCTAAGGAAACAAACCAATAACATGGAGGGGTCCTTGGAATTACTCATCCAAGCCAAACCATACATCAAATACACAGTCATCTAATCAATAGATGGTTCCTTGGACTTACTTTTCCAAGCCATCACAAGGATTCCCACAACAACAAAATGCCCATGCTGGGTATGTCAAAGGAAACACTTTTCAACCAAAAAATGGTTTGGTGAATGGGGAAAATCATCCATTCACATAAGAAAAAACGACCCTCACAAATTCCCATCTCATGGATTCAAACTCGGAAACGTTTATGGGTTTCACGTGGCCAAAACAACCTCAGCAACCACCCAAAATTTGTGGGTCTTCTCTTTTATTTGTTGTTCAACCACAACAACAAAATTTTCCACTGTGAAAATCAACACAAAAATTCACAGCAGAGATCCCAACCACTGAATGTTCACAAACCACTTCCCAACCATGGAGAAAACACAGGGAACAACAAAAATGTGAATGGAGTATGCACGACAGCTCCAAGGACGTGAGGGAGAGAAAAACGTGAATGCCTAAGGGATCACACACACACAACAACCCAAAAATGTGAGGAAGGAGAGCTCTACAAGCTTCCCACTACATGAGCAAAATCCTCTGCATGAGGGAGAAATCAGTTGCGTCCTTCCACCCAAATGAGAACAATGCCCTAAGGCTTTCCCCTCACCCAAAACGCGTGAGGGAGACCCACATGAATGAGGGATGGGTGAGGAATCCTAAGCATGGGCTCTTACTTGCCCAAGAAGAGAAGAAAACATTTTTCCCCAAAAATGGATGGACCTCCCCATCCCAAGGCATTAGTTTAACTCAACCACTTTTGAATGACTGGGAAGAAAAGAGAAAAATGGGTAGTTGACAGCTTGATGGGTTTTCCCCTTGACATTTGGCTTTCCTCCATTGGCCCAAGGGTTTGATTATTTTTCCCTCCCTATTCCTTGTGAAATCATGCCCCCATCTCTTTAACATTGCAGCACATAGCTAGTTGTGGTATTTTTATTAATTTTCATTTTACATGATGTCTCAAGCATATTGTTCTTGGCTAGCACATAAACCATCGACATCGTTTTTAATTGCCGATACATAAGAAACTAAATCAATGGTGGGGCCTTTTCCTTGAGCTCCACACCATGATCAAATAAAAACATTTACATCATATGCAATTCAATACCACGAGGTCAAAACCGAAGTGTTATAGTTATGGGGAGCAAGGATGATTTTAAGGAACCATACTTATTTAAAAGTGTATAAATGTTGCCGAATATTACCAATTCTTAAAACGCCAACTATAAAATGATTGGCGATATTTTTCAAAAAATATTTTAATTTCCAAGGATTTTATATCGTTTATATAATAATTTGGTGATTTTTAGGGTGAAAAAAATTTACCCCATCAAAATTGGGCGAAACAGGCCTTCAAAAAATGCAAAATGGCGAATCTTTTTTGGGAGAAAAACATGGAAAAATAGCCCATTGGGCTCAAATTCGCCCCTAAAATTATCCCTGATGGGGAGAGAGTGTGGGCGTCTCGACCTCAACGGCTGGAGGTTGGAAAGGCGACGATGGCGAGAGCTGTTGAAT
>LPNX011004490.1:27544-40074 GCA_001517045.1 Pseudotsuga menziesii | reverse complement strand
GTAAACATAGGGTTTTTTAAATTGGGAATAAGTATTGGGAGGGGGCTCAACAAAAGGATTTTTGTAGGTAATTATCATATTCTAGTGACATTAGGGGTATTTTTTAATATCCCATGAAAAGGCGCTATGACATGATTTCACAAATTGATAATGGTCCGGATTGGGTTAGGTGCAATTTAATACGATACAATCCTCTCCAAGTTGGTTCAGTGCAATTTAATAGTATACTTTTCTTGCATGGTTTCCTCCCAAGTTAATTGTATATGGTACAATTTTCTCCAAATTGGTTTAGTGCAAGTTAATAATATATAGTGCAAGTTAAAGGCATTATTAACTTTCCTTCGTTTACTTAGATTAAGTCTGTGCTAGCTGAGAGGTTGATTTTGTATCCTATTTGTGAGTATTATAGATACGCGGAGAGCTTGGAAAAGTTGACTTGATGTCTATGTTAGGTTTGGGGAATGTGACTTTATTGGATAAGGAACAAGTCCCAAAGTTTCCTAATTTGCTAGAAACTAATTTTGATCACTGCAGTGATTTGAAGGAACTGCTAGGGAAAATATGTAATTTAACTTATCTTCGGAAGTTGTCTATCACTAATTGCCATGTTATCCAAAGGTTACCTAATGACTTGGGGAATATAAGGTCACTTAGGGTGTCAATATTCTCTACACGTCCAAGCTTGTCAATGCTTCCTCCTTCCATTTATGAACTTCAAGAACTCAAATCTCTTTATATTTCACTATGAAGTTTGTTCTATATTTGAACTAAGACAACTAAGAATTACTCTAAATCATGCTTATTGTAGAACTTATCTGATTGCACATATTAGTAGGCAATGGCTATATATGGTTTGATATTAAGAAATGTTTTTTTAAGAATAATTATTCTTTTTAAGTGACAACCCTATTACAGAAATTTTTTATGGAATCTCTTAATTGAATATAAATATATCCGAGGTGGTCAATATAAAATAATTGATCTTCATGTAGGAGATTGACAGTTGTTGAAGTTGTAGATTTACATTTGAATTTTGAGCAACCCCCTGTTGGCCAAAACCCACCAACAAAGCCTTGTTGACAGGGGTTCGCACTCTGTTGACGCCCAACCAATGCTATCTTCCTGAGCACCGACCCAGACATGTTTTACCCTACCCGGCAACACCCGTAGAGCGGATGAAGTCTCACCCGATATGTTCGAGGGAGAGCTGTCGGAACCAAGTTTCTGGCAGTAAGGAGGAGGATTGGGGCATCAACGATTTATTAATATCTATCAGGTCTAGGAGAACCATCTATCAGATATCACAACATTCATCATAGATCTATCATTACAATCACAGATCTAACAGATTGCATCATTCATTTATTCATCATAGCAGTATATTCATCATAGCAGTATTGCATTCTTCATTCATAAAATATAACCATCGCAGCAAATAAAGACAGGAAAAGAAATCGCATCACATGAAAGAGAAACAAGGATAGTAGTGATTCAGCTCAATATCCATCGTATCATATTACTTATATCGTGACAGATCCAAAACAACGGTTGTATTTCTACCCAAGATCAATCAATAGATTTTCATACAGGTCACAACAGATTCAATCTCTCACTTTAGTCTCCTCTTAGACACACCTCATCTTTGTATCTCTCTCTTTCAATATATATCTTTACAATTGCAATTCTAATCTATATAGGCTTGCGCCTTTACATTCAAGGTCCACTTCTAACTAAATCCTAACTGATTTAACCACTAATGACCTATATCCACAAAATGTGGTCAACTAATACAAAAGTATGTATAAAATATTCAAAAGCGGTTTGTTTTCCACCCGTCGCGCTATATTTGGCTTGTGCGGTGTCGCGTGAGCTTGCATATCCTCTGCGGTGCTGCACAACTCACTTACCTCAAACCCCTGCCAACAGGCCCCCAACACAGTTTTGTGGCTCAACCTTGAGCCACATCAGCTGGCCATGGTGTCTTCCTCGATCCTGAAGAGTAGAAACCGTCATATATGCATCACTATGTGACTGTTTCCAGATTTGTCAACTCACAGTTTGGCCGCAACTGCTTCCTTCAACGTCAACTGCAACATATTTAAGCAAGATTCTAGACTTATGTAACCAGAAATTCCATCGTGCTCCAGCTTCTATGAATACTACATCATTCTCCATTTGTTATCGCCCTTCAAAAAAGTGTCTGTCGACCCAATCTGGAGCCCCGCATATGACCCCTTGGTATTTCCTTGCAGTCAGGCTCAGCCCGCATCTGCCCACTTGGTCCTTCTGAGCTTATCTGGTGCTGCCTGAAGGACCTATTTCGCTGTCTTTGCAAGCTTAGTCAAATGCAGCAGGAACTCTGGTCCCATCTGGATTCCTCATGGGTGTCTAAGTCGGCACCTCAGACTGACTGGAGAAACATAGACAAGGATGACTTTGCCAGAGAATTCTATCTTAGCCAAACTAACCCGCATACTCACAACTTATTCATCAATTTCTGCTGAGACAACATTCTCACTCATAAGCTGCCCTATATCCAGGGAGGTCTACATTTCCCCTTCGACCACCACTACCTTCCACAGTGGAGATTCCTTCAACAACCCAACCCGACTCTTCTATACTCAGTGCAATACTTCCTAATGGGGTCCATACAACTATCGGTTCTTAGCTTATAACACCAACTTCGACTGAGATGCCATCATGACTCACTCGGGTGCATCATTATGACTAGATCCTTCATGTGTGTGGTAAATATGCCATCGATTCTGCCATCCTGTTGTTTAGATCTGCTATCATTAACTGTGACGTCAACCTTGTTGTCGTCTCCTTCTTTGACATCCATTATTGAATATTGACGTGACATCTAGTCACCTTCACGGAGTCTCCCATACACTGTGAGCCACTCTTTCGATCCTTGGTGTCTGCCTATCATGCAACCCCATCCCTTTTGTATGTCTCAACCCTATCTTCTTAGCGTAGCCTCCTGCAGACATGCCATCTTTCCCTGTCGCACAAACTTGGTCTAGCAAACCACCTTGTTGCAGCCCTCTTCCTGCAGCACAACCTCTTGCTAATGCAAAAACTTTTGTTTGTCGCACCCCCTTGTTCTGGCGGACCATCTTATTGCAACCCTCTTCCCTCAGTGCAGCCTCTTGCTAGCGTGCAACCTTTTGTCTGTCACACCCCCTTGTTCCAGCACAACCATTTTTCATGGCTAACTAGCTATTCTCTGCTGAATCACCTACCCTTTAACCTAATATGACCCCCACTCATGGGCCCACTGTTCCTCTTGCTACCTATCTCTAGCTGCTCTCTTGCTGTGTTTTTTTTTCATTGCGTAGTGCTTAAGGTAGTGCGCCCTTTTTCCCTTGTCCTATAGGGCTTCAAGCGGCTACCATTTACAAGCTTCGGTAGCACTGCTTCATTTAACTGCTGCAACTAAACTGCACCCCTAGAATTAATTGAATGAACAAGATACAAGCCTAACTAGTGCATTTGTAACTTTCCTGGATGCTTTATGAACTTGCTGTTGTATAATAGCACCAAATCTCTTTGGGAAAATCGTTTGTTTTTAATGTGGCGATCATGCCATACCTTTTTTCGATTCTTCTTGACATGCTGCTGGAATCCCATGATGAAGCGGTCCTCTTCTAGTTGAAGGAGCTGCATTTATTTATCCTCAAGTTCCTCTTCATCGCCCATGCTAGTTGCTGCAGCGAAGCACAAACTAGGAACAATGTACTCCATAGGCATAACTGCCTCTATCCATATACTAGTTTGAACGACATATGCGCTATTAGCCCCTTGCAAGTGGTGCAATATACCCACAGCACTGCAACGGTATTTAAATCCTAGTCATCCTGTTTAGCATTACATACCTTTGTCAATGCGGTTCCCAAGATTTTGTTGAAGGCTTCTATAGTTCCATTTTCCTATGGATGATATGGGGTGTTTTTCTTATGCTACACCTGCAACTCCTCTGTCAGTGCTTTTACTGTGCGGTTGATAAAGTGGCTACCCTGGTCACTCATCAATATCCTAGGGCATCCAAATCGCGTCACGATGTTTTCAAAGATGAACTTTGCTGGTGTCGCAGCGGTGCAATCCACAACTGATGCAGCCTCCTCCCACCTTGTCAAATAATCAATTGTTTTGATGATGTAGTGTGCACTGATGCGTTTCTCTAGTGGGTTGATTGGACCCACAAAGTCCACCACCCATTTATCAAAAGGTTGTAAAGTTACCTGTGGTACAAGCGACATCTCATCTTTCCACCATGGTTTCCCGACATGTTGACAGACATCGCAGCTCTGCATATAGTCTGTAGCATCATTATGCAATGTAGGCCACCATAGTCGAGTGCGCAATACCTTACATGTAGTAGCCCTTCCTCCATAATGTCCACCTGTAACTCCTGCATGTCCTTCTTCCAGAATTTTCCTTTGTTCATGAGGTAGAACACACCGTCGTAGGATCTCATCAGGTCCAAGCTTGTATAAGTGTCCCACAATCAGCTGGAAATTTGAATCCTTCACTACCAAATGCTTCTTCTCCTTGTTTGACATGTCCTCTAGTGAAACTCCGGTGGCCAAGAACTAAATTATCGGTGCATATTAATAGTCATATATGACATCAAATCGAAACAGCTACGCATCTGGAAATCCATCATCAATGTTGGTGGGTTCTTCACCTATCTCAATGCGAGACAGATGATCAGGAATAGCATTCAGGCGTCCTGGATTCACGATGATTTTGAAATAAAACTAATGAAAGAAAAACAGCCAGTGACAGATATTCCCCCCCAACACTAGCTTATTGACCAGATATTTCAAAGCCGAATGGTCAGTGAACATCTTGAAGTGACCGCCCAAGAGATATTGCCTGATTTTTTGTAGCACATATACCATTTCCAACCCCTCTCTTTCTGTGGTTGTGTAATTCTTCTCAGCAAAGGATAACTTCCTACTAGTAAAGGAAATCAAATGAGTCTAGATCTCCTTCTCTTGGTTGCGTGAGTACCATTCCCAGCGCAACAGATGAGGCGTCGACATGGACATGAAATTCCTTGGTCCAATCAAGGAGCACAAGTATGGGTGTTGAATCCATCTTGGACTTCAATGTGTCGAAGCTAATTTGAAATTCCTGTCTCCATATGAATGTGCCATCCTTCTTTAACAATTTCTCCATGGGCACGGTAATTGCAGCATAACTATGGATAAACTTGTGATAGTACCCAGTATGCCCTAGTGTTGCACGAAGCATATTCATATTTGTAGGTGGTGAAAGGCTCAAAATGAGTGCAATATTCACTGGATCAACCAAAATCCCCTACTTACATACGATGTGACCCAATAGTATCCAAAATGGTGCACAGAATATGCACTTCTTTGAATTCAATGCGATCTGATGTTGTCAACACCGTTCCAGCATCAAGCACAGGTTTTCCAAGTGATCCTTGATCAATCCGTAGATTGTCTATTCATCCATATATACTTGCAGAAATTTTTGAATAAAATATTTAAATACAGCGACAACGACGCGAGAGAATACCGCAGGTGTGTTGTTCAACCCAAAGGGAATCACTGTGTACTGAAAGCAACCCCATTCGGTGACAAATGTAGTTTTTTAGCGGTCTTCCTTTGCAATTCTGATCTGGTGATACCCAGAAAATCCATCTATAAAGAATACATTTCTTGACCACCTACTCCCTCAAGAACCTCATCAGTGAATGGTGTCAGAAAGGGATCATGCATGCAAACATCATTCAGCTTCCTTAGATCGACACAGATTCAAACTTTTCCAGTCTACTTGTCTTGGACTACCATAGGACTTATCCATTCTGATTCTTCGACAGGCTCAATAATACCTGCATCCAACATCCGATCAAGTTCATCCTTAACCCGTTCTTTATATCGGGGATTCAACCGGTATGGCCTCTTCCGCACTGGTTTTGCATATGGTTTTAATAGGATTTTCATTTCCCTTAAGTCACCCAATATCCCCTTCATTTCTCATAATTTTGTCGAGAACAGGTCTTGAAACTCATGCAGGAGATCTGTGATCTTCGCCATAGTCTCCTTGTCCTAGTAGTCCCCAATATTGGCAAATTTCGGATTCTCCTCTATCCCAATGTTAGCTTTCTTAATATTCAGCAGTTGAGTCATGGGATCCGTTGGCACATCCGGTACTATGACATCTCGACTTCCTTCAACCTCTGGAATATTAATATTGCGTAGTTCATCATCATCTTCCAACTTGGCATAGATGTTGTAGCATTCCATCATCGATTGCATATGGCAATGCACATGTGGGTCCACAGGATATGTGATTGGGACAACTTTCAAGACTACATCCTGAATGATCTGTAGTGCATTGTTGACCTCTGCATTGGCATCTGCAAATCCAAAGGTATGCACAAAGAAAACAGTTAGTTCCTCTCAAGTGGTGATTTCTCTGCGCAACTTGGCTGATATGTACCACGACCTTGGCATTTCATCCAATGTGTGAATAAAATCATGGACCCACTCATCCTTGGGTCATGATTCCCACAACGTCTGGCATTCCCTTAGATGATTACAAGGGCTATTATGTCCATCATACCTCCTAGTGTGATATACCTCCATATTGTCAAAGCACACAGTCATCAATCGTCGAAATTTTGGCCATTCATGAATGGTCTCCTTATGAACTTCCCACCAGCATGCTGGAGTGGCCTTTAATGCTTCTCCTAAAGCCAACAAATGATAAGGCTCAGATACCTTTGCTTCAAAATCCTCAAGGAACCTAGATAGTTTCGGTAGTACTTCATATATCAGCAAATCAATGATCTCAGTCGCGACATGGCACAGCGACTATGTGGTCAATCTACACTTTCTGAGTGATACTTCATGCATCCATTTTTTCCAATTTTCTAGTGCATCATCAAAATCAGAGGACACAGAGCTATCACTGCACCAATCTATTTCTCCGTTGGCAATAGGATGGATGTAATCCTCATAGATATTGTAAACGTGATCCCATCCTCTCACGACTTCATCTTTGACTGGTTCAATATATCGCATTCCTTCATTTGGATCCATCGGGGCAATGACTCGGATATCCTGGTTCTCAAATGTCATCAACCGTTTCTTAAAATTTATCACGACCATGCTATCATTGGCCAATCCAATCCCTAGCAGTACAGGATAGGATCCCCCTCCATCCATGACTTTGATGACATCAAAATCAGCATGAGTCCTCATACCTTCGATGTCTACAACTAGATTTGACACACAACCGATCAGTTGAACTTTGGCCTTATTTGCCAATCTCAGCTGCACTGGGGACCAACCAAGCTTCGGCTCCCCCATCTTCTACCATGTATTTTTCGTCAGGATATTCACATTTGAACCAAGATCCATAATAACTGAATCGACTTCGTAGTCCCCAATATGGATGTTCATCTGCATTTCTTTGCTCATCTTTTGCTTCTGTAAAGAATTCACTGTAGAGTCCTGCAACTCTCTATCCAGTCGGTCCAACAACTTCTCGATCTCTACCAGAGCATTGGGATATTTTTCTAGGGATAGACAACTCTCGAAGAACTGTTGTAATGTACCATACTTCCACAATGGTCCAGCTTCTAACGAAGAATCAAAATCTGAAGGCATGCCAAAAATAGGTGTCTTACCAAGATTTCTTCCAAGCACTTGGAGAGCTTCAAAACAAATATCTCTCTTGGTCGCAATATGAAACTATGCTTTCTTATTTCCAGCCAGTCGTACTTGTGGTCATAGTCCATCTTCTCCAGTCATCGCGCCTCCTCGAGTAACAATCCTGACATCAACATCCTCTATCCGCAGTTTTGCTAGGATGGTCGCAACCGTCGACCCTTGATTTTTGTTCTGCGGCGGAGGCTAATTCGGTGGTGGATTCTGGTTCATTGGTGGGTTCATAAGCTGATTGATATTCTGATTTTATACCAAAATTTGGGGTTTCCCTTGATTCTGTAGTTGCTATTGGTTCTGTATTTTATTCTGGGCTTAGAACTGATTCTGATTCTGTAATAAAGAAACATTTCCAACCTTCCATCTCGCAATTAACTGAGGACTATTTTCAATAGTATGATCATTCACCGCGTAGTATACATATTGCAAATGGGGAAAATCCCTCTGATAGTGTCCCAATATCCCACAGATGTAACATTGGATTGATGCACAACCTCATCCTCCTCCACAGCCAAAACCTACTCTTCCCCTAAATCCAAATCCTCTGCGGTATCCTCCTTGTTGCTGATATTGTGGTTGAGAGACCTACTGCTGATAATGGGGTTGTACCATTTTCTATTGTTGGGGATTCGACAGCTACTAAACATAGTGCTCCGCTTGGACATACTGTGATTGTGGTGCAACCATTGGGGTTTGGGTGTACTGTAGCATCGACAGGAATTGCGGCTGTGGTGCAACCCACATTTGTGGTTACGACATAATAAACTGCTTCTGTGGTGGCGACTGTATCACCTAGGGTTTTGGCTGCTGCACCATGCGAGGATATTCACCTTTCATGAAATATGCATCATAGGTCCATTCTTGAAGAAGAACATAAGCTTGACAATCCTTCTCCTCGTTCCCAACTGAGCGACAGAAGGTGCAATATAATCTTGCTGGCTTCATAACCATTTTCTGCATGTAGGTACTATCTTCATGTCGATGCCCATATACCTGACATATGCGACACCACGACACACTAACACAACTCAATGGGTTTGGCGCTCCAGATAGTAGATAATTCTGAAAAGAGGGATAGGTATCTTTTGTGTGTCCATCCACATGACACCGAGTGCACCAAAATTCATCATGTTCATCTTTCTCCGTATTGATTCCTACAGTTGAATTATCAGGTTTTCTAGCTGTGCTTGGATTTGATTCATGCTGACAGCAGTTTCTCCGATAGGTGAATATTCCATCTTCATCGCAATTTCCAGAGCCTCGGTCTGCATCATGATCTTTTGCTGCATTAAGTGTTGCACTAAACCATTCTTTATGTTGGATGTCACTCATATCAAAGCTAACCCATGCCATCAACGTCTTAAACCTATGATCAAAGTCCCAAACTATCTCATTAGGGAATTGCATGATTTCCCTTAGCTCTGTAATGTATTGTGCTTTAGATTTTGGTTTCTTGAATTCTTCAAGCAGTCCCTTCCAAATCTCATCCAAAGTCTTCGCCATGGTCCCCTACGGGACCTGTATGAATCTCATGTACCAGTCAAACGCACGACCTCAAAGGGTGGTCGCTAACTAGCTTTTGTTTACATCCTCATCGGTAGTCTGTCTAGCAGTCCAAACTGCCTCGCATAAGAACCAATACTGTTCCAGGTCATCAGTGCCATTTCTATGGAACATAGGTAGCTTCATATCGTCTCCTCCTATCCTAGACCTTCTTCCCGCAGATGCTTCTTTACTACTAGATTTCGCTTAGCACATTGAACATGTCAATGTAGATTGCGTATATTTTCCTGATGGTGGAATAGTGCACGAAGGTGTGGACACATTGCTACGGGGGTTTGACCTTCCTGCCACCTTGGGCATATCCTAGGTCTGTTCATCCTCTTCGTCGCTGTAGGGACGCTTCATCCCGTGGGGTTTTCCTTCACGGTTTTGCATTTCGATCACAGTAGGATCTCCTATCTGCTGCCTCTTCTCTGCTCAGAACCTTTCTCCTTCCCTTGTACAACCACTCTCTTCCTCGGCTGCCCTCACAGTCTCATTGAAAATTACACCCATCTACCCCTTATCTTTCCATTCGTCGCCCCCCTTCTATCATGGTGTTCATAGCCTCCACACACCAGAGTTTTACTACTCGAGATGCATCTTTAGTATACCCTTTTCACAAACAAGCATCTTGATTGACAATTGTAGAGACAACAAGAACCTACCTTGTGGCCCGTAGAAGAAATCTCATTCTGCTTCGCTGTAGGATAGGGATAATTTTAGGGGCGAATTTTATCCCAATGGGCTATTTATCCATGTTTTTCTCCCAAAAAAGATTCTCCAATTTGCATTTTTTGAAGCCTTGTTTCGCCCAATTTTGATGGGGTAAAATTTTTTCACCCTAAAAATCGCCAAATTGTTATATAAACGATATAAAATCATTGGAAATTAAAATATTTTTTGAAAAATATCGCCAAGCATTTTATAGTTGGCGTTTTAAAAATTGGTAATATTCGCCAACATTTATACACTTTTAAATAAGTATGGTTCCTTAAAATCATCCCTGTGTAGGACTTGTTGGTATCAACCGCGAAATCAGTGATGTATCCTTCTAGAATATTGTCCAACCAAAATTTGACGACCCACGATGCCTTATTGTCAGTTTCTTGGAGTTCTTGAATTATCTCAGGGGTCTAGGACGTCGGCTCTCCTCCCTGGAAGTTGCACTTCTTCTAGGTGAATCGAGCTAACCACTCATAGAGTATGATGGGAAATTCATAGAAAAACCATTCGTGAGGACCGTCATGAATGTACCTCCCCAACCATGCGTTTGTCGTCAACTTTGGATTCTGATTCTCAAATTCAGCGAACTCTTGCATTCTTAGGTCTAACCAATCTTGCATCTCCAGTTTTGTCGAATGCCACAACATATCCTCCTCTTCAGTCACGACGAGGTACCGACAATGGAACCATTTGTTGGCCAAAACCCACCAACTAAGCCTCGTCGATAGGGGTTCGCACTCTGTCGACGCCAAATCAATGTGATCTCCCCTAAGCACCTGCCCAGACAAGTTTTTCCCTACCCAACAACACCCATAGAGTGGATAAAGTCTCATCCTAAATGTTTGAGGGAGAGCTGTCGGAACCAAGTTTTCGGCAATAAGGAGGAGGATCGGGGCATCAACGATTTATTAACATAGCTATTAGGTCTAGCAGAACCACCTATCAGATATCGCAACATTCATCATAGATCTATCATTACAATCATAGATCTAACAGATTGCATCATTCATCTATTCATCGCAGCAGTATTGCATTCTTCATTAATAAAATAGAACCATCGCACCAAATAAAGACATGAAAAGACATCACAACACATGAAAGAGAAACACGGACATCAGTAATTCAACTCAATATCCATCATATCATATTACTTTTATCGCAACAAATCCAAAACATCAACTATCTTTCTACCCAAGATCAATCCACAGAGTTGAAAATAGGTCCCAACAGATTCAATCTCTCACTTTAGTCTCCTCTCAGACACACCTCATCTCTGTATCTCTCTCTCTCTCTATATATCTTTACAATTGCAATTCTAATCTATATATAGGCTTGTGCCTTTACATTCAAGGTCCACTTCTAACTCACTCCTAACTGATTTAACCACTAATGACCTATATCCACAAAATGTGGTCAACTGATACAAAAAAATGTATAAAATATTCAAAAGCAGTTTGTTTTCCGCCCGTTGCGCTATATTTGGCTTGTGCGGTGTCGCGTGAGCTTGTGCGGTGTTGTGTGAGCTTGTGCAGCCTCCGTAAGGCTGTGCAACGCGCTTACCCCAAACCCCTACTAACACCCCCATATCATGTATATTTAAGATCTGTTTTAAAAATTCTTGTTTTAGGATTCTATATAGATTTCAATGAGTGCCAACTGACTTTGTTCAACTATTTTATCATAGAACTTGCTTAGATTGTACATGACTCTTCAACTTGTATTTGATACATTTAGACATATGGTAACATGTCTCTGATGCTTTGAACCCATCAAAACATGCTAAACTTGGTTGTGGAAGACCACTCATATGTGTGCATATGCTAAAACATTTGTATGAAGAAGCTACTTCAATTAAGGTTGTCAACATTATGTTATATAATATATACAAAATCTCTCTCTCTCTCTCTCTCTCTCTCTCTCTCTCTCTCTTGATACAATTTCCAAATCTGCATGATTGGAATCCATCACTAACATTTCATTCATATGTCATTTAACGTAATCACTTGAATCATTCTTGGTAGAACTGATTTTGTGGCTCTTCTCATACAAGAACACATGAATTTGATCAATATGAAATTAAAAAGCATTTTTTTTTATGAATCCAGGTCTATTATAAGGAATCAAAGGACATAAAATTACTCTCTAGTTATTAGCTAATTAAGGAGTTAGTACCATGTTACATGTGTTAGGAGTTAGTGGCATTTTTTATTTGAGATAACCACTTATAATGTTGATCACTTATGGATTGGAATTTGTATTCCTTACAAATTAACATTGTGTTTATAAAGGTTCTTCCTCGCCAGTTTTTACGGCTTCACTTTTGAATAGGGGCTCAATGAGTTAGTGTCGATTTATACATAAGATACAATTAGGATATGCCTTTGTAGACTATTTTAGTATGGAGGAATTCTCTTTGTTGTTGAAAGGTGAGTGATAGGTCTGATAGGTATAACTCCCGATTCTATGTTATTCCAATGCCAATGCATATATTTATACAATTGATATGACGGTTGTGTTTCACCTTCCGCCCAGCCTTTTCGGCTTCCTACTATTCAT
>LPNX011004490.1:13634-25137 GCA_001517045.1 Pseudotsuga menziesii | reverse complement strand
TAAATGTCATGTGTGATGTTGCACCAGTATCAAGCAGCCAACAATCTTTGTAAGATGAAAGTGAAGTCATTTCATTAATTCGAAGATTACAATGTGCAAAAATACAATGAGCAGAATCAGAAGATTTACTAGCATCTTGATTTTTATTATCATCTTTCTTCTGGTTATGCTTGTCTTTGATGGAGTCCCATGAAGCCCAACACTAATCTGATGTGTGCCCAGTCTTTCCACAATGCTTGCACTGCAAATCTGATATTTTGTTTTTTCCCCCTCTGCCTCTGAAGTTTCTTCTTCCACGTCCTCTCTTGCTGCAATCTCCCTTGGAAGGGTCTTTGAACTGATTCTTTGTTTTTTGAACAAAGTCAAGGGATTCTTCGACAGGCTCGCTTGATTTCTTGATCTTTCTAGACCATTTTGGATATGTTTCCTTTCCAGTGAGGACATCACCAACAATAGATGCTATAGATTGCATCTTTTACAACTGCTAGTGTAATTTACAATATTGATCTTAATATGACAAAGAGAAAAACAATAACCTTGCAGGTCTACAGTCTCTGCCAAGGTGATTTACAATAAGTTCATTTACAGAGAAAATATGCTGTCAATAAGTTCTCACCAAGAAGCACCCAGAGAAATGAGTTCCCTGGTCAACACACCCAAAAGACTCCATGCAGGCAGCTTCAAGAACTTGCAGCAGCAGAAAAATTGCTCATTGGCAATATTCCCAATTGCATGAGCAGTCTCAATGCAATCAATACCAACAAAAAAATGTATATCTTTTACAAGATTCTTCAATGTATGATATATCAGTCAGCATACATTATTCTTCAATATTCAGCATAATATCAGTCAGCATATCAATCACAATATATCAGTCAGCATGATATACAACATACATTATTATTCAGCATAAAATATATATATTAGTCACTCTCCACGCATCATATATATCAGTCACTACATGCAGGCAATAGTCTAGGGTAAATTTAGGTTTAGGTATTCCAATCTTCACCAAAGTTTTACCTCCAATGCAGCCTCAATCAACACATTCAGCTCCATGCATTTCTCCAACGCAGCCTTTAAAATAATTGCAAGAGCAATATTGTTCCACAACGCCTTCAGACTTTAAGACTGCTTTCAAAGGAATTACATCAATGCTTTCAAAGGAATTACATCAACGTATTCAAAGTAATGCCTTCACGCAGCATTAAAAGAGTGCCTTCAACGTAGCATATAAAGTTCATCAACACAGTCAGGCAGTTTGGGATAGGTGTGAATCTTCAGCCAACAATATTCAATCACCGGTCTTCAAATACAACTTCACGCAAACAGCCCCCACGACTCCTCCAACGCTAGTATTCTTTCTCACTGCAATCACAGGTTGCATCTTCACAAGGAATGCAGAATTAGGGTTAGGGTTAGGTATTATGCAATCCACATCTAATATGGCAAGAAATCGTTCTACCTCCACACAAGGAGAATTCCCACACACCACAAGCTGAGCACAGCTCTCAATGCATGGTGCAGGACTGGACTAGTAACGCACACAATGAAGTATGCAGGCTGGTAGGAGAAATGCATGCAAATGGCAGACTGACAGAGCAGGCAGTCTGGCAATGGACTGGAAAGCAGAATGACAGGACTGAAATGCAGCAGGAAGGAGTTATGGCTAATAACCAAGCTCTGATACCACTGATAGGTATAACTCCCGATTCTATGTTATTCCAATGCCAATGCATATATTTATACAATTGATATGACAGTTGTGTTTCACCTTCCGCCCAGCCTTTTCGGCTTCCTACTATTCAGATTTATTTATTTATTTACAATAATCTCTACGGATTATATTCTAAGAGTGAGAAAAGAGTGGGCCCTCCCTTCGAAACAATCCCTAAAAAGTGTGTATGTTTAAAATTTGATGAGACAGTCAAAGGTAATTAGACAATGTTGTAAAGCATTTATATTAATCTTACTTAACACCTCTTTCCAAAACAATTTCTCTTTCTCTTTCTCACAAAAGCAGGTGTAAATGTCAAGGACATTTCCACCTCATGGCTCTTATCTAGTTAAAATGTATGGTTATGATTTGGAACTATTTTAGATCATACAAACATAACACTAAGTCACCAAATATATTATCTTACTAAAGATATTAATTGTCTACTTGATCTTTCAATATACAAAAATGTGTAGTATGATGATGATGATAATGATTAACATCCATTGAGACCAACTTTGGTCTATTAGAACTAAGAAAGGAATTATTTAGATTTCTATAAAATTGTATTTCTATGCTGAAAAAGATTGGAAAAAAGTGTTCTGAAATCACCATAATTTTGATGTGCTAGAAGGAATATAGGAAGGTCGATATTGCAGCAAAGATTATAAAATTGAGATCTAATGTGTGTGTATGCAGGTCACTCCAAGAGAAAGTGCTTTCATCCTCAATGCTCATAGTATCACAGAGATGGAAGATCCTTTCCTCCTATGAAGTTTTCCCAATGTCTCGTTTCACTATAGAGATCATGAGAGTTCGTTCTTATTTTGGCTATATTAATTTTCTTCTTCTAACTAGTTCAAATAGAGAGATAGTTTTGAACTTCTAGATTAGGGTTAAAGGCCTCCTTATAGTATCTTATTTTTCTTTTAACCCCTAAGTCTTTGTCACATCACATTTTTTCTTTAAACTTAAAATTACTAATATTTTAATGATTCATTAATGTTGGAGCTTTCACAGGCATTCATGTTTGAGATTGAGTTGGAGAACTTCTGGGTAGATTTAGACCTCAATGTTTGAGGATGAATAGTGCAACCCATCTTCAAGAGGAGATACTCAAGAACCTAAAGTGTTTATAGACCGATTGCTGTTAATAAATAATTGTCATTTGATCATATCAATAAGGTCATGTCACATGGTATTGAATAAACGCCTTTTGTTCTCCTTGGGTCCATTTTGTCTTTTGCATGGTCCAACATCCTCCCTAAGGAATTAAGTGGAGAGAAAGCAACCTTGATTTTTTGCTTATGTAAGATCTTGGCTATTTTGTTGGTAGTTCCTTGGATATCTAGAAGGTTAATTAATTTAATCATGTCATCATTATTTTTACTTGTCTTTTTGTCCCCTGTGGAGTTCTCAATGATCTTTCAAATCTTTTTTTTTTCATAACCATTTTCTTTGAAGACATCAACCAAGTGTTCCTCATCTGAAACTCACTTAGATCTGATTGATAGAGTATTTATGACACCTAATTTTTGGGTTGGATGATGATGACACCTATTTTTAATGTTATTAATATTTTGCAAGGCGACATTTTCATCAATCTCTCAATGGTTTAACCAAGTTATGGTGTCTTTATACCAACCTCGCTTAATCTGAAGGTGGTTTTGACTGGATTTTAGGGATAACTTAGGAAGTATTTGGTCTCCCATGTTATTTGTCTTGTGATTGTACGAACCTATTCATAGTCTTACTCTCTATAGGGGAAAGAACTAGTTCTAAAAGGATAATAGGATCAAGCATATTGCTTTTAATGTTACGGTCATAGGTTGTAAAATGCTTATGGATTTGCTCAATCTTTCTCTAAGATTCTCTAGAGATACTACAACCCCAAGCATCACAACCGTACAAGATAACAAGAGTGAAGAGAGTTTCAAGGATGAACTTCTTTTTATCCCACATTATAAGGTTTATTGATTTAGAATTATTTTCAAGACAAAAATAAGCTTTCCACCCCCCATTAATCCTTTTCTCAATGCTATAGTTCCAATTGAGCTTGTGATGAATATCAATTCCTATATCTTTATCAAAAGATACCTCTTCCAAATCGATAATGTCATACAAAATATTAATGTAACCGACTTTCTTGGACTTGATAATCATAACATTTGTTTTGTCTATGTCACAGTCATGCCCATGCTAGAGAAAAATCCCTTAAGATTATACTAGCACAACTTGCTTCTTCCAAACAATCTTCTAGTTTATTGATGTAAATGTCGAAAAGGGTAGGGGAGAGGGGGAAACCTTGCTTAACTTCAATATTACAATTTATATATTTCAACCACCCCTTAGTGTTCTTAAACTTGGCAATGACATTCTTGTATAGCCTTATTGTGACAACTCTCAACTTGAAAGGAACCTTTAGCTCTTATAACTTATTCCATAAGTTATTTCTAGGCACCATATCAAAATATTTCCTCAAGTCAACAAAGCAACAAAAGAGATCGGATTTTTTATTCCAACATTCTTTTACAATGACCCTAAGCATGATGAGGTGGTCCATGGTGGGTGATGCCTTCTAAAACCTGCTTGCCCTTTAGCCCTCTTACGTTCACTTTCAAGCCATATCTTGATTTTCTTTTCTAAAATATTGTTTTGATGTTTTGTAGAACCAAAAGTGGAAGCAAAGATAGAAAAATAAATGACATTATGGCAAGTGTATGATCTAGACACATTAAATATAGATAGTAAATGCAATGCAAATTCTTCTTGTATCAACAAGGACCAACGAATGCACATAACACATGACTTTAAAAGGATATTCAGAAAGACAAAGTTACCAAGCTTCTATAATAAGCATTCATTAAGTGACACTTAAAATGGTAGATATGCCATTACAATGGTGGTATAAATTATGTGGGTGTGAGCTATGTGATGGATTTAATGTTGTGGAATGGTAGAATGCATTATCAAATATATAAAAGTTAACAAGAATAGAGATGCTTTTAGTTATTAGATGAATCATAAGTCTTCATTATGATTCACCTCTATCTTGATATAATACTAAAAGTACAATGATCATTGAGCAATCAAGAGTTAGGAGTTAAAACATTAATAAGTTGTTGAAATATGACAATTCTTTTGAAATTTTGCAATATCTATTATCTTTCGTAAATAATAAGTGAATTTTAAAAACTACATTTTTGAAAGTTGATTTTTTAAATACCTTTAATATTGGTTTGAACCCCTTGGAAAGGTTTAGTTTGAATCATGAATGAGAACGGTTGAAGACAACTAAAGCATATCAACTATCCTATCAATATCATGGAGCTATATGGGTCCAAACCAAAAAGGCCAATGTCACACAATTATGTTCAAAATTGTCGTTTTAACATGAACATTGATGCTAAGGCATGGAGCTATATGGGTCCAAACCAAAAAGGTCAATGTCACACAATTATGTTCAAAATTGTCCTTTTGACATGAACATTGATGCTAAGGCATGGAGCTATATGGGTCCTGTTTGTGCCAGAAATTGTTCCTAAGGCTAGGGGAACAAGCCAACACAATCTCAAGAGTAAAACTCAATAAATAAAACAAAGTTTAGGGTTTTGGATATGATTTAAATGGTTGTAATCTTCAAGATCATGCAGGGAATACATTCAGAGTAAAAGCAACAACTAAATCATAAACATAAACTAATAAAGATGCCCAACATATCACAAAAATCCAACAAAGAGACTATGCTGTGGTTCATACATTAAAAGATAAGCATTACCAGAAAAACACATTAACTAGCAATGAATTTACCATTTAAGAAGCAAAACATGCTCAATAACAAAGCCAACATAGACAAAATGTGGGGGAAAGAGTCATATATCACATTATTTCATCAGTAAATGCATATGAGAGTTACAGTACCTATCTCTGAACAAGTCTGAAAGTACAAGCAGCTAGCAGACCTCCTGATGCTCCCAAAAACAGAACCCTAACAATGTCTTGCTAACTCATCTAAATAGGAAAGTTCTCCCAAAATCAGTTAGGTCTTATCCACTAACTGCCCCATCGAATCACTAAGTAGGTAAAGTAAAAAGTGACTTTTACAAAGTTACAAGATTGCTAAAAATAGCAATTGCTTAACAAAAAAGAAAATGTTTATCAAAAATAATCACTAACTAATAACTGCTTCAGATCTCCTTCGCTGCCTCAACAAGGAGGTCAATGCCATCTAGCCTTCGAGACATCTTCTTAGCTCTTTTATGCTTCTTCTCCATATCAGTTATCCTTTTCTGCAAGTCTTCATTTTCCTGTTGTAAATGATCAACAGTCTTCTCCAGCTTTGCACAGTACCTGTCAGCAACTCTTTTCCTGCTAAGGACTTCCTTGGAAACTTCTGACAGCTCCAAAAAATGCTTATGGACATCCTGCAACTCTTCTATAAGCCCTTTATTAACTTTGAATAATCCATCATTAGTTTCTTGCAGGTGTTTCATGTGTTTCCTGTATTTCTGAATACTTTCCTGTACATCCTCTTCATCAAAATTTGGGATCTCTGATATACTTTATTCTTTCATTAAAAAGTCTGTGTAATCTACAGAAACACCAGGGCCCTCCAAAATGCCTGCTTCTCTGAGTATCTGTTCATCTTCATCCTCCCAATCCTGACTTTCAAAAGGACAGATTCTAGCTTCTTCATCTTGTTGCTGTTTTGAAAGTTTATTCCTTATCTCCAGCACTATTTCAGATAAATTAGTCTTGGACTGTTCAATCTCTCTTGCTAACTGTGATCTTTTTGTCTTTGCAGGTTGAGGAAAAGAAGAAGGCTTGGCAATTGACTTTCCCTTTCCTCTGCTGCCCTGTTTAACAATTTCTGTTTCTTCATTAGAGGAAGAATCAATCACAACAGCTTCTTGTTTAGCATTCAACCTGGGATTAAGTAGTTTTTTCATATTCCATCTCAACTTATTAGTTGGCCTAGTTTTAGGCCTTCTGTATGAAGTAGTAGTCCTTTTCTTCTTCCTTGCTTTAACTGATTTGCATTCTGAAAATTCTCCACAGGCCTCAACACCTAACCCTACTTCATCAAATGGTTGTTCATCCTCCAATAAATAGTCTTCATCCTCAGATAAAATAGTGAGGGGGCTCTTTTGTTTAGTTTTCAATTCATCTTCCAGTACAACAACCTTTTCTTCAGCAGTAGCCCTGGTTTCTTGAGTATCTGCTGCTAGTGGCAATTTCAAACTAAGCTATTATGTTTCTCCTGCAAACAATGAGTACATGCTTTTAGGGCAATCTGAAGATCTTTTGAACTGACTGGCAACCTTTTCTTGCTCTGCTACCTGCTTAGTTTTAACCTTATCTTTATCTGCAAGTTTGGCTGTGTGACCTAACTTTTTAATCATTACTTTTCCCTTGTCAGTCTGTCTCTTTGGTTGCTGGTCTTCTTGCTGGGGATGAACATCTGACCAGAACAGAAAGAAGTCCCATGTCCTACCTTCATGTTGCAACACTGTGGTGATGATCAGTTTGATCAGGCCATGATGAAAAAGTGACTGGGAGGTGTGATCATCATGTTGCTTTATCTTGCTTGACATCTTCTGCAGGAAAAAGAAGGGCAGGTTCATTTTAGAAACTCCTACTATGTGTTGAAGGAACCTGAAATGATATTTAAATACAAATGAATATCTGCCCTCACAGGTCACATAACTCTAAAGTATCCTTATGGGTTCAATCCACTCTTTCCTGAAATTTTGAATGAGGATACCCTTGTTCTAGTCAGGAGTCACATTAGGCAACAGGTACCTTTGTGGTTCAAACTCAAAAGGAAACTTTTTGAACCAATGCTCTCCTTCATTACTAATCTCAGTAGCTTCTGCAATTAATTCCACAGTCAGCTTGAATTTCAAAGCATCCATCATGAACATATCATCTTTAAGTCCCTGAGCAAACTTGCAGGACACCTGAGCATTGTATCCATCTATCTTCCTAAAAAACTTGAGCCAACCTGCTTGTTGAAATAATTCTGCACAGTCTGGAAGCTTCTCAATCCAGGTCAGGTCAGTGGGCTCAGCCCTGTTGACCTTACCACTTTTCCCACTCTTTCCCATATTCTTCTTTTAAGAACTAGAAACAGCCTGGCTTTAGGTTTCAAAAAAGTTTTAAAACTGGTTTGCTGTTCTTTGAATTCCTTCACAATCTGCTATGCACTCCTGAACAGGCCTGTTTATTAAAAGATGAAGCAAAACTTCCCAACAGGGGGGGGTCAAGTCCACCTGATCCAAGGCTTCAGTGTTCCTTTGTTACCACAATACAAACTAGGGATGTATGTGGGTAAACTATGAGAGTAGATCAATCATGAATGAAACGGTCATATGAACACAATAACATTGCTCATTCTTAAAAAATGCACCATCGAACATAATGTCAAACTATTTTAGATTATAGACCATCCAAGCTCCTTATTTTAGGGTTTTAGGAAACAAGCAGTATGGTATGCCTTCAAAAATGAACTCCTCTTTCAATACAAACTGATTCAAACCACAGCAAATAGCATTTTGATTAAGTGCAATGCCCAGCCTGTTCAATGTAATTGAAAACTGTCAATGAATGTGGCTATTTTATATTCAGAATTGTACTCCTATTCCTGTGTATCAAACAGCCTCAATCTTCAAACCCTAAAACTTTCACTGCTTCAGATTTGCAAGAATAACATCAACCACAAGCTTATTAAACCAACTGGACTCTGATAGCATGAGAAGAGAGAAAAAACACCCCTGTCTGCAATATATTCACCTTCGCCCAAAAACTGCCATCAAAACCTGTAAATGAAAATCAACATGTTCTCCAAGCAATGGATATTTCTCTCCAAGCAATTGATTTTTCACATTATAACAACTATCACCAGCTTTTCAAACCAACTGAAAAAACCAACTAAACACCTTCTGTGTAAAAGATGAGCATAACAAATCAGTCTATGAGTCCTCTCAATCCTGTTTCCTGTAGATTCTGGTTCACATTGGCATTAGGTCTGAGAAGAATCTATTCAATTAACTCATTATAACCAATGTGCATCACTATCAGAGTTTTTTGGGATGTATTGGAGAGCAAATCATAAACAATCTTCGTTCAAACAGTCATTGAAATTTCACAGGCTGAATACTTTAAGCTTTAAGGTTACTTTGCTGCTCTGTTCATGAAAATTCCTCATAATAGCTTCAGACAGCTATTTCTATGGCAAAGGGTTCATTTTATGACCTATTCTATCATCTCCAGCAACCAATTTCTCCAAATAATTGCGCAGCGAGAAAAACCCAAATTTTTCAATTATAAGGGTTTGTATTAAAATACCTGTCAACTTTCCAACTGCTACGGCTTATACCTTCGTTTTGGGCTATCAACGGTTTCTCCTTATGCATACAGGTGTCTTCAAATGGTTTCCTTAACTGCAGGTAAGTGAATTACGAAGCCCTAATTTTCGCTGGCGTCTATAACACTGTCTTTTCTTCTCAGCGACACAATCCTCCTTCTTAGCGGTTTAATCTGCTCCACCAGCACTCCTTTACTTTGACAATGTATGTGAAATGTAAATCACGCCAGCTTAGGTCGAGATTTACGGATTTTGTTCAATTGATTCCGCATTATGAGCCATGATGAACCTGGTTTGCTTCGTGACTGATAACCACTTGAAATCGTGCTTAAACTGCAGCAAACACGTGCTAAACCACTTACCCAATGCGATTAGTCACTTCCAGATGAAAATCATGATGAAAATCTGCATAAAAATCGGAAAAACAAAGGGCCGCGATATTCTTGTAGCGCGCCCTTTGTTAAATTTTCATCCAGCGCTACAAGAATAACTTCCATGCCAAATTTTCGCTGTTTTTCAATTTTCTGCTAATTTGTCGGAGGTTTAAAAATTTGCTAGGGTAAGAATCAAGTCCAACTGACCTCTAAATACACATTAATGAATCAATTTTTGATAATATGACTTTCTTTAACCCCTTTTGAAATGCAAAAGACCAAAAAATCACATAAAACTTATAAAAAGTAGGCTCTAAAATTATTCAGTCATCCATAAAACTTCTAAAGGAGACTAAAACTAAGACTTAAAAACCAAAACTTTAATTGAAATAAATTGAAAAACAAACCAAAAAATGGGGAAAATAAACCAAAAATGATGAAAAATTTACTGACTTAACAGGTCCAAACCAAAAAGGCCAATGTCACACAATTATGTTCAAAATTGTCCTTTTGACATGAACATTGATGCTAAGGCATCGTACTTTTGGAACAAAGTATTGGTTGATAACCTAGCACTCATATCGTCTTTGCTATACACAAACTCAAGCTGATAGCAAGTTTGTGATGGTGCATTAAATTATTGCAAAAACCTTGACTCATAGATGTACGCATACGAGATGGACTATATGATGTGTGAGCAGTCTTGAATCATGCCTAGCCATTGTTGTGATGTGTGAGGAGTCTTGAATCATGCCTAGCCATTGTTGTATTGAGCGTGTTGCAAGGCTTGATACCACAATCACCCCACTCAAATTTTTCTTGAAAGACAATCAACCTTAGGCTTTCAAAGTGTACATCCAGTCTTCTACCAACATGGACTTGACAAATGTTAATCATTGCTTGTTCACAAGAATATGGTATTGCTACATCATATACTTTTGTCTCCATGCCAAGATAACCAAGTTGAAAGCGTGTAGCAAAGTGTTTGGGCGTGATCAAAGAAAACGACATATCTACACTAGCAACACCTTTGGTTACGTGCAAAATTATTTTTTTTTAACAAAAACAGAAAAGGGGGTTGTATTAACAGGCTGTGCACAGCCATTCATTACATTTCCGAAGGGAGATATATAGCTGAGACGGCACAAAAACAACAAGCCATACAAAGTCTATTTCCCAAAACAGAGAGCACAAAATTGCTTCTGAGCTGCAAACTAAACGAGTTGTAAAAACCCTCACAAACTGTCTACATAGCAGAGTGCAGAAAAACATAATTTATACAAAATTTGATACTAAAACCCCTCACTAAACTGGAAGAAAAGCAGACAATAAAATTCAGTTACCTCTAAGCTGGCGAGGCTGCTGTACTGATTCCTCTTCCATGGGCTGGGAGGCTGAGGCGTTGGTTCCATTTACCCTGCTCTCCTGGTTCAATGAAACGAGCCTTTGGAGGTCTGCTTCTATACGCTCAACTCTGCCCACGAGTTCACGCAGATTGCTATCCAAATCGTCGGTGCGGACTCCATTGTCACTGACTTCCTGAGAGATCCTGCTAACAATCTCGCTCATCCCCTTTATTTCCTTGGCTGTGTCTCTACTCTCCTTCACCCCTATGGCGGTCAGTTCATATAACCTTCGAAGGTTCTTCATAATATCCTGCATGCCAAGATTATTACCCAAATGCGCCATAATACCAAGGTCGGACGAAATTGCCAAGCGAGACAGCTGAGACTGCAAGGGAGAAAGAGCTGTATCGTCCAAATCGTGAAGATTTGCTTGCTGGTGGCCTGATTCGCTCCAGTTTTCAGCCTGAGAGTCAATTTCCCAAAGAGCAGAAGGATAACGGTAATGAAAAAGGGCTAACTGGGAGAGATTTTCTTCTGCAATAGATTGGGTGAGAGGCTGCGCATGCCAAGATGAAACCTGAGAACTCCCAATGCCAATTACATCGGCCTCTTGCAGAAGGAAGACAGATGCTGAAAACAAACCCTCAGTGAAACCAAGAGGCAAAATAATGCTAAAATTCGACATGGAGGTGAAGAAGGG
>LPNX011004490.1:0-12033 GCA_001517045.1 Pseudotsuga menziesii | reverse complement strand
TTAATTCTTAAATTCCAACGAGAAAAATGTTTGACAATAATTTTGTAAAATATTCAACAAATAAAATATTTTCTTTAAAAAATAGTACTTTAACCTCTAATGTTCTTTCTGCATGTAACATAACCTTACACAAGGAACCATATACAAGATTGATATTATCCATGAATTTTAGTTTTTAACATAATCTATGTTCGTTTGAACAAACACTCCAACCTTCTATTCCCAAGGGAATCAAGGTGGGGCCACTACAATCGATTACATGTCAAACGATCACGGGCATGATTCAAACCCGAGAAGAGATGAATAGAAGTAAACGCCCATACCAAATAACCAGAGCTAAACTTTTAACATAATCTAACACAAGGGGATGATGCGGAGGTACCTGGCGAGGGTTTGAATCGCGCCCCCCCCCCCCTGTTTTGATCGGCGGCGAGCATTCTTGAGTGGTCGGAGGCCGACTTCCAGGCCAGCTGAGTGGGCTTCCCGGCGGGGGCCATGGCCTCTCCTGATTTGGGGACGCCTGCTCATTCCCAGGAGGCTCCTGGCACTAGCAGAAACCCTAGATCGGTTGGCGGGCAGGAGAGAAGTCTGCCATTCTCGCAGAAGGGTAAACGAGTTAACTCGGGGGGATGTCTCCCTCGAACCTCTTCTATCCCCTCGATTCAAATAAGGTCTGAGGCAGTAAGGGAGAATATCGGGGCTTGGAAGGAAAAAGCCCTCATTGGAAAATTCGTGGGAATATGGCCCAAGGAGAGGGACTTAATCAAATGGATTAATGGGGTTTGGAAACCAAAGGGGCACTACGACCTTCAGCTGGGGACAAAAGGATTTTTCACGATAATCTTCTTTAACCAGGAAGACAGGGACAAAATCATGGAAGGGGGCCCCTACTTCTTCTTCTCGGCAGGTCTCTTCCTGCGGCCGTGGAAGGAACGCTTCAACCCCGAAACGGAAGATATGACGGTGGCCCCAGTTTGGATTCGCCTTTTCTCCCTCCCGGGTGAATATTGGGACCTAGAAACCCTTCGAGACATAGGCAACAGTCTGGGCGAGTTCATAAAGGTTGCAGAACAGACAAGGCTCCAGCGGTACACAGCGTTCGCCAGGATCTGTGTCTATATGGACCTATCTCGGGAACTTCCAGAAGCCATCAGCTTAAATTGGGAAGATGAGGAATGGATCCAACCCTTAGACTATGAGCAGCTTCCTTTCAGATGCAGGCTTTGTCACGAATATGGCCATTTTGGGCGGAACTGCCCCAACGCCTCCCCCAGGCCGAGTCCTGTGGCCCCAGTGTCCCCCTCCGAGGCAGGCATGGATGGGTTCATGGTGGTCAAGAACAAACGCCGCGGTAAAGGGGGTGGAAAAAACCCGACTCGTCCAGACCAGTCGACTCCCGAGATACCCCAAGGGAACGCGTTCGAGGTCCTAGCGTCAGTGGAAGAGAACGATGGGAATCAGACTCACTCCCAGCCTAGTGACCTCCCCTCCCCCCCTGGTTCAAAGGATGACCAGCAGATGGATGGAGTTGAGGAGGATGAGGGTGACGACATGGAGCTGGGCGAACTGGACCTGGATGCCATCGAAGAAGAGTGTAGAAAGAAAGAGCAAGGATATGTCTCCCGTCGTCAACTTGAACTCCTCCAGGAAGCGATCATCAAATCGGGAGCAGTGGAATGTCTGGGAGTCGACCCAGATGCCCCGAAGGGAAGCAAGAGGAAATCTCCGGAAGAAGAAATGCGCCGAGGAAGGAAGACCAACAAGCAGCGTATAGCAGCGATGGGAGTCCGGCTGGTCGAATCTGGACAGTACCCCACGATCCAGGCAGCCTTTTCTGAAGCCAAGAAGTTTTGTCAATGAAGCTCATCTCCTGGAATATCAGAGGGTGCTGTAACCCTAGGAAGTGGAAGACCTTAGGTCGAAAAGTTCGATAGGAATCCCCAGACATTCTGTTCCTTCAGGAGACAAAATGTAGCTTGGAACATATGCAGACAATCAAAGATAAGATCTGGAAGGGTAGCCAGGTTATGGCTATTGATGCCACAGGCCAATCTGGGGGCATTGCTATCCTATGGCACCCGCGAACGGTGGAGCTCTCGAACTGGAGAGCCAATAAGTTTTCCCTCATGGCAGACTTCTACTTCCCAGATATGGGAGTGAGAGGCTCGACGGGAAACATCTATGGACCCAACAACTTCCAAGCCAAACGATCCTTCCTGGACTTCCTCCAGTGGATCCAGGCCCTAGCGTCTCAGGAACCCTGGTTTCTTGGAGGGGACTTCAACCTCATCGCCAATTTAGAAGAGAAGAAGGGAGGTCGACGTGTTTTGGACACCTTCCAGGAAGCCTTCAGTGAATGCTTGGCCCGTGGTCCTTTGGTTGACGTGGAAACGGGGGATGGATGGTACACATGGAACAACAAGCGTGGGGGGGGAAATTTGGTGGCCTCTCGTTTGGACCGATTCCTGGTCTCTGAGGCCATTATGAATAGTACGGGGGATATCTTGGCTTCCGTCCTCCCGGCTAATGGTTCTGATCACTGGCCCATCAGTCTCCTCTGGGATGGATCTGGACCCCCAAGAGGCAAACCCTTTAGATTTGAAAGCTTCTGGATGGAACACAAAAATTTCAAGGACCTAGTGGGGCAGTGGTGGCAAGAGTTTGTCCCCCCCCCAGGAACCATTATGTTCAGATTCCAACAAAAACTTAAAGCCTTGAAGATGAAAATCTGAAAATGGAACCGGGAGGAATTTGGAAACATCTTCGAGGATAAGAAATACCTTCTGATGGAGCTGGAAGGCATCAACAGACAAGGAATGGAGAAAGGATGGAGCGAGGAAATGAAAAACAAGGAAAGGGAGCTTATGGAGCAACTTGAAGCTCGGGAAAGACAAGATGGCCTCTATTGGCAGTAGAAGGCCCGGGTTAAATGGTTGAAGGAAGGGGAAAGAAACACCAAGTTCTTTCATAACTCAGTGATCCAGAACAGAAACAGTACCAGAATCCGATACCTCAAAGCCAGAAATGGTGAAAGAGTGGAGACCAGGAGAGAAATAGAAACTGAACTCACGCAATACTTTTCGGAGATCCTTTGGGAAGAGGTGGGAGACAGAAGCAGGGAGATTAATCAAATAACCAGCCTAATCCCTAAAATGATCTCTGCGGAGAACAATGAAATGCTGGTTAGGCCTATCGAGATGCAAGAACTGGAGGAGGCGGTAAACCAAATGGCCCTTGGGAAGGCGCCTGGACCGGACGGTTTCACTTCAAATTTATTCCATCTCTTCTGGGATTTGATCAAGGAAGAAGTGCTAGACATAGTGGAAGAATCTAGGATCAGGAAGGGAGTCCTGCGGGCTTTCAATGCTACTTTTCTCACCCTCATTCCTAAAGAAGCAGGAGCGGCATCCCCGGACAAGTTCAGACCCATAGCGTTATGTAATGTCATATACAATATCATATCCAAAGTAATCACCAACCGCCTTAAACCTCTCCTCCCGATGCTCATAAGTCCGGAGCAGTCCGGCTTTGTGGAAGGAAGAGAAATTCTGGACGGTGTGATTCTGGTCCACGAAGTGCTGCACTCGCTTAAGACATCCAAAATCCCTGGGATGATGATAAAGATAGATATTGCCAAAGCTTATGATAAACTCAACTGGTCTTTTATGGAGAAATCGCTGGCAGCTTTTGGGTTCTCGCCAGGAGGGGTGGAATGGATCATGTCGCTGGTCTCGTCCCCCTTCTATAACATCCTCCTCAATGGGTCTCCGACCTCCTCCTTCCAGCCCTCAAGGGGCATTCGTCAAGGGGACCCCCTCTCCCCTTTCTTATTTATCCTCATGGCGGAGGGGCTTAGTCACCTCATTAAAGATCAGGTTAGCTGCAGGAAGCTCAGGGGTGTTAAAATTCAGGAAGGGTTTCCCCCTCAGACCCACCAGCAATTTGTGGATGACACTATGCTCATGGGTCACCCTTCAGTCCAAGAAGCCAGAAGCTTCAAGAGATGTCTGGACATATTTGAGCAGGCTTCAGGTTTGGCTGTAAATCCAAATAAGTCTCAGTTTTTCTTTGTTAATACCCCCCCGGCTACCCAGAGGTGCATATTGAGAGTCCTTGGCTTTTCCAGAGGGAACCTTCCCACCAAGTACCTGGGCATCCCCATGGGCCTGGAGAGGCCGAAGAATGCTGATTGGCAGGAATTCTTGGACAAACTGAAGCAGAGACTTTCTAGTTGGACCCTGCGATCCCTTAACTTCCCCAGCAGAGTGATCTTGATCAAGTCTATACTCCAGGCCATGCCGACGTTCCTCTTCTCGGTATTAGCTGCCCCAAAGGCCATTCTCAAGCAAATCCAAAGTATCCAATGCAAATTCCTCTGGGGATCGAACGGGGAAAAGGCCAAATTTTCTCTTGTCAGCTGGGAAGACGTTTGCAAACCTAAGGACCAGGGCGGCCTAGGCTTAAGGGACCCGGAGGTTATGTCGGAGACTCTCAGAGCTAAGTTATGGTGGCGATGGGTCTCCCATTCATCGGAACCCTGGGCCAATCTGTGGCATGTGAAGTACGCAAGGGACAGGCCCAAATCATCCCTGATCCGCTTCAACGAAAATCCCAACGGATCTCCAATATGGTCGAAAGCAGCTGCCGGCAGATCTATAGTCCAGAAGCATAGCTTCTGGGAGATTAGGAGTGGCAACCTGGCGAAGTTTTGGGATGATGCCTGGAACCAACTTCCCATCCTAGGAAGGGATCCTAGATGGCACCCAATCAAGCTTCAGGACCAGGATTGGGGACGGACTCTGGTGAATCAGGTATGGCACCCAGAACCCCTAGATGAGTTGCGCAGATGGAACTTCCCAACAAAACCTGAGGCCATGCATGAAGATGATTGGGCAGCCTTCCAGGTCGAAATGCCTAACCACTGCCTTAGAGCGCAGGAGGGGTCTGACATCCTTCGGTGGGGTTATTCTCCCAAAGGTTCCTTCAGCGTCAAGGAGGCGTACAGCATCAGAATGTCAAGAAATGAGGAGAAAGACGACACCTGGAGGAAGATCTGGGAAGTCAATCTATGGCCCAAGGTGGCCCTTTTCGTCTGGTTGGTGGTCAGAAAAAGGATTCTCACGGGTGAAAACTTGCGGAAAAGGGGAATAATTGGCCCATCTCAATGCTTCCTGTGCCTCCATGCAGAGGACACAATGGGACATATCTTGGACAGCTGCCCCTTCGCGGCCTCCATATGGGATAGGGGGGCTATGATGTTTAGAAGGAGCGACCGAGTCCGAGGATCCCCCTCTCAAACCATCAAGGACTGGAACCAGCGGGCCTTCTCCAACCCCATCCTCAGCACCATATGGAATGCTTTTCCGGGCATGGCCATGTGGTGCATATGGAAAGAGCGAAACGCGAGAATTTTCAGGGGTCTAAGCAAAAACTCGGAGGATATCTGGAATATTGTGCATGACAATGTGCTCGCATCTATCAAATGCATGCAGTGGTCTGAACAGGACATGACCCCTCCGAGGGCGGAGCTTCACGTCGCGGAGAACTGGGGCCTGCCCAAACTGGCCTTCGTTTCCTTGCTTCTCCGGGATAAAAGATGTTCCCCGACCAGTCCGTCCTCATGGGCGGCTCCCCCTCCGGGAGTGTTTAAACTAAACTTTGATGGCGCGTCTCGCGGCAATCCTGGACAGGCAGGGTTCGGAGGGCTGGTTCACGATCATGAGGGTCATATCCGAATTGTGTTCATGGGAGCTATTGGGGAAGACACCAACAAATCTGCTGAGTTAGAAGGCCTCTTACGCGGATTGGAAACCGTGATCAGGGAGGGTTTTCTGCCTGCAATCGTTGAAGGAGATTCCAGTGTCCTCATTTCGGTGGCCAATCGTCTCCTAAGCGGTCAGAGAACGGAGAAAATATCGCTGAGTTGGCGTCTCGCTTCACGTCTGGAGCGCCTTCGAGTCATCATCCGGGCCCATCCTGCCACCTCCTTTGCCCATGTCAGGCGTGACGCGAACAGGGCAGCTGACTGCTTGGCTAACGCTGGAGTGGAATGTGGAGCTGGCATACGATGTGACCAACTGGAGGCTTTTGATGCGGAGGGATGGGCCCAGCATTGCCGTCAGCTGGCCATCAATGATGTTAATGATCCAGCCCAGGTGGAGGAGAGTCAGGACAGGCGACCAAGAGGCACGAGGAGACGCGAGCACGTCCGCAGGCATCAAATCGAATGCAGATAATCACGCGTGGCGACGGAGCCTGCAGGTGCCGGGCCAAGCCCCCCCTCATTATTGTGACCTACGGCTCTAGCTCTCCCATGATCGGCTTTGATAGTCGAGGTAATGGTCCGGACAGGGATAATCAATCTGGGACGGTCGATCGCAGAACCATAATGATCATGACGCAGGCTCACTGTAAGGTTGGGTACGAGTTAACGAACGATTACCCATTAAATCCGGGCTGCCTGGGGGATGGAACCACCGAAGTTTTTGCTGTGCGTAGTGGGCTGGTCTCCCTGCCCTCTGTTAAGCCTCCGGTTCTTGAGAGTGGCTCCTCTTCAAAGTTCCCCTGCAACTCTGTGAGGTTGTTCTTCCCCTCGGTGCTTCTTGCCATGGCTGCCAAAAGAAAGATCAGGACGATTGCCGAGGAAATGGCTATCCCTGGCCATAAAAGGGCATCCGGGAGTTCGTCCAAACGCCAGACTCGCCAGGTGACGCGTGCCCAGCTCCTCGCCCAGGAAGAGGCTGATCGCTATAAGGAGCACGTCCCTCTGAAAATCCGTCTGGAGGTTGACAGGATGGTGGAGGAGCTTTGGGAGGAAGCTAAAGCTATGCCCAAGGAAAGATTGCACGATGAGGTTTCCGACTGGGTCTTAGACCCCGGCTCCACTGCTGGCAGGGCTTCCGCGTACGACAGAATGATCCTTACTTACTGGGTCACGGTTAGATTGGTCGGGCTCTCTGCCTCTATAAGGGACGCCAAGCAGGAGGGGGATGCGGTCCCAATTCCCTTCTGGAAGGATCACCATGCCGAATGTCATGCTATGCACCACAAGCTAGACGTCCTTGCTACTCGCCTGGGGTTCCCCTTCCATCCTGCGGACCGTCGGGCTCTCGAGATCGCCAGACCCCGGGAGAAAACAGATCGCTGCACCCAGGAAAGACTCGGAACTGCAGAAACTGTTCGTCAACCAACTGGACCAAGGTCTCCCCTGCCACCTCCGTTTCCAGGTATGCAGCCCCCAGTGGCTTGGTCTCTTTCTGCTGAAACTCTTCGCCAATGCACCAGCTCCATCGGTGGCCACCACTTGCTGTCTCAGCCCCGTCCTCCCTATTAGCTAGGGGGCGGGCAATCAGTTTTTGTTGTGTCTTTTTGGTCCTTCTCCTTGTTGATGTATTTTGGTCTGTTTAGACTTAGCCGAACTGGCCTCTGGCAGTATATCTATTCCAGCGATAAGTATGGTGACAAAATCAGCATTTCGCATTTTTGTGGGTGGGAATTCCATGTAACTTGTTCCGTTTATGATTCAGCAGTAGTTAGTATTGGAGGGGAAATAGGAAATGGGAAGACTCTGTATCCTTCTGGCCGACTAGTTTTGGTTCTGTCCAAGTGGGCTGTCCACGGCCCGGTTCAATGTTTCCTGTTTTGGGACTGGCCATAGGCCTCTGTTAGCTCTGTAATATGGTTTCTGTACAGTAATAAAATTTGTATTTACACAAAAAAAACATAATCTAACACAAGGGACCATATACAAGATTGATCTTATCCATATTTTTTTTACTGACATCACATTCATATTCCCATTCAATGACATGAATTGATCTCCACTATTAGCATGCTAG
The DNA here is from genome assembly GCA_001517045.1 of Pseudotsuga menziesii. Taxonomy (NCBI): domain Eukaryota; kingdom Viridiplantae; phylum Streptophyta; class Pinopsida; order Pinales; family Pinaceae; genus Pseudotsuga; species Pseudotsuga menziesii. The sequence goes on along the minus strand of LPNX011004490.1, from coordinate 4,195 downwards.
GGAAGATATGGGTTCTTATTATGAACATGTGTTTTCTTGGTGTATTCCTTTATTTCTTATGATTGTGAATAGTTAAATAGGTATTAATGTAATCAGAGTTGTGTTAGCAAAGCATTTTTGCAGTATTTTCATTTTACTAGGTAAATCAAAGTAATATTGAAAGTGACTTAATTTATTTTTGATCATAAAGTGTAAAGTAAGAATTGCCTATGAAAGTGGACTATATGCAAAGTTGGTTCAACAAGAAGGTCAAACTCAAGCAAATTCCTCTTTATGCTATATGGGAAGTCTGGAAGGAAAGAAATAGATTTATTTTTTAGGATTGTAATTATTATCTCTTTCTTAGATTGTTCAAGAGAAGAAAACAACAAAATTGTAGATCCCATACTGTGCCCTGTTTTGTTGATGAGATCTCCATAAGTTACTTAGATAAAGTTGAGAATAATTAGGATTGCGGAGCTAGTATGTTTCTCAAGATAAAAAGGGACCATGAGATTTGTTGAGCCCCATTTTGTTACCCTTTTTGAGCTAAAAACCCTATGTATTAATGCATATTTTGTTGTCATTTTGGCATCTTTTCATCACACAGACTACCTTTCAGCTTCAGGTATGATCTTATTTTGATTTATTTCAAGATTGATTCACTCTTGATTATTTTACTATTTTAATGAGTAAATTCAATGATTATTTGATGTAACCATTAACAAACGCATTCATGGATTACAGAGCATGTTTTTTGGGTGAATTCTACATACATACACACATTTGGCTAGATATGCGCATAGCATATCCAGCTCGTCATATAACTCACCGAACCAACCACACATTCGAATTGATTGATTCTCCAACATTTAAGCATCGAGAGGTCTGGAAACCACCAATTGTCCACCTGTTGAAGCGTTAGCATGGGCCTCATTCTGGAAGGTTTCCAGCATACATCACAATGCTAGAGAAGGGAAGCCACCTCACGCCTGATGGAAGCCAACTTATGACAAGGGAGGAGAAAGATTGTGTGTTGGCATGATTCCACAAGGCACTAGGGAATAACAAGCTCACACATAGCCAAAACTATACATTCACAGTCAAGCCAACACACTGTTGGGTTTCATAGACTGTTAATGAAACAAGCCAATAACATGGAGGGGTCCTTGGACTTACTCATCCAAGCCAAACCATACATCAAACACACAGTCGTCTAATCAACAAATGGTTCCTTGGACTTACTTTTCCAAGCCATCACAAGGATATCCACAACAACAAACTTGCACATGATGGGTATGAAGGAAACACTTTTCAACCAGAAAATGATTTGGTGAATGGGGAAAACCAACCCCTGGGTGAGAAACCCGAATTCAACAACGATTTAATGGATTCACATAGGAAAAACAACCCTCACAAATTCCCATCTCATGGATTCAAAATCAGAAATGTTTATGGGTTTCATGTGGCCAAAACAACCTTCACAACCACCCGAAATTCATGGGTCTTCTCTTTCATTCGTTGTGCAACCACAACAATGAAATTTCCCACTGTGGAAATCAACACAAAAACTCCCAGCAGAGATCCCAACCACTGAATATTCACAAACCACTTCCCAACCATGGGGAAAACACAAGGAACAACAAAAACATGAATGGAGAACGCACGATAGCTCCAAGGACACGAGGGAGAGAAAAACGTGAATTCTTGATGGATCACACACACACAACAACCCAAAAACGTGAGGAAGGAGAGCTCTGCGAGCTTCCCACTGCATGAGGAAAATCCCCTGCATGAGGGAGAAATCAGCCGCATCCTTCCACCCGAATGAGAACAATGCCCCGGGGCTTTCCCCTCCCCCAAAACATGTGAGGGAGACCCACATGAATGAGGGATGGGTGAAGAATCCCAAACATGTGCTCTTACTTGCCCAAGAAGACAAGAAAAAAAAATTCCCCAAAAATGGGTGGACTTCCCCATCCCAAGGCATTAGTTTAACTCAACCACTTTTTGATGACTGGGCAGAAAAGACAAAAAGGGGTAGTTTATAGCTTGATGGGTTTTCCCCTTGACATTTGGCTTTCCCCCATAGGCCCAAGGGTTTGATTATTTTCCCCTCCCTATTCCTTGTGAAATCATGCCCCCATCTCTTTAATGTTGCGGTGCATAGCTAATTGTGGTTTTTTTATTGATTTTTCTTTTACATGATGTCTCAAGCATATCGTTCCTGGCTAGCACATAAACCATTGGCATCGTTTTTAATCGTCGATACAAAAGACACTAAATCCATGGTGGGGCCTTTGCCTTGAGCTTCACACCATGATCAAATAAAAATATTTACATCATATGGAATTCAATACCACGGGGTCAAAGCCAGAGTGTTACAGTTATGGGGAGAGAGTGCGGGTGTCTCAACCTCAACAGCTACAGGAGGGAAAGGCGACGATGGACAGAGCCATTGAATCCTGATGATAAGAAGTCGACGAGGGTTTTTATAGTTTTTATCATATAAGTTGTCAACAAGGTTTGCCATTGTTGTTATTGTAAGTGTCATGTTGTGAAATTTGTGACATAAGAATCTCTTCGACGCAGTAGAATTTAAAGATCACCACTGTTAAGGAAGTTGTAGTTTTATGCGGCAATTATATGTCAAAACTTCAAAGAATCAAGTCTGGGTTACAACGATGAACTTAAATTTCATAGAAGCTTAAGAATGCAACTGATTTTCTCCATTTCCACTTAAATTTATTTTAATCCATGGAAAAATTATGTCCATAACTAGGATTTTTTTTCGAAATTGGCTCTAACAAGTCTTATAACTGCTCATGGCAAACTAAGCTTCAAATTGAGTCCGATAGGCTACATTCCTGCATTCTTACTGGAGTTTTAGTTTACCGTAAAGATCTTTATCTTCGTATTTTAGCTATTGTAATTTCCCGATTTTGACCCCTGTTGCATTAAAATTGTATATGATGTAAATGCCATTATTAAATAATGGTGAGGAGCTAAAGGCCAAGTCCCCACCATGGATTTAGCGTTATATGTATCGGCAATTAAAATCGATACCTATGGTTCTCATGCTAGCCAGGCACATTATAAATTAAGACATCATGTAAATATGCAATTTAATAAAAAAATACCACAACAAGCTGTCAATGCAACAAAGATATGGGGGCATGATTTCACAAGAAATAGGGAGGGAAATTATTCAAACCCTTGAGTCAATAGTGTTGAGCCAAATGTCAATGGGAGAACCCATAAAGCTGTCAACTACCTTTTTGTCTTATTCACCCAATCCTTTATTTCTTCCAGAAGTTGGTTGAGGTAGTTAATGTCTTGGGATTGGAAGAGTATGGCAGTCAATTTCGTATTGGGGCAAGCCATCAGTTTTGTAAAATCAAATTTTGACTTATGGGGCAAGACAACTCCAAGAAATGGTTTCCCATTCCATTATTCACCCATGGGTTTCCCTTCCTCACGCATCAAGAGCTTGTTGTGCGTTTTCCTTGACGATTTTTGTTTATTTCCTCATTTTTGCATACCCAGAAATCCGCTTTTGTGTTTCTCAGTGGATGGGAAAAGAGATTTCCCAATTTGTGGGTTTAAGGAGATCATTTTTTCCCCTGCAATGCCCATAAACATTTTGTGAAATCCGATTGCTCACCTAGGGTTGATTTCCCCATCTACAACTTTGTTTTTGGTTGCCAAACATTTTTCTACAAAACCAACATCTGTATTTTGATGTTGTGTGCATCACTGTTTTGGTATGAAAGACTTAGGAGTGGAAGAGGCCTAGAATTGGCTTGATAAACCTAGTGAAGAGAGGAACCTCATAAAAAGATTAAGAGGGATGGCTATTCTTCAATGCACACCTTGAATAGAACTAGAAGGGAAAGTATGGCCTAAGGGACTGTGTACCAGTGAATGGAATAGTTCCTTATGTTGGGTGTGTAGGTATTATGATTGCCAAGCTAGATAAATCATGTGGAGGTTTCCATGGCTACGTGGTTGAGCTCACTAGCTTAGCAATTCTGTCCTTCCACTACCTTAGCATCTTGATAAACCCAACTGTAGATTGGTTTGGATGAACTTTGATATTTATTTGGTTATGTCTAAGCCTATTGTTCCCTAGTTCCTTTTATAAATCATGCCCTGCTCGGGGGTGGCAGTGGTGCTGAGAGATTGATGAGCACACTGGACTATGGCTGGGTGGAGC
>LPNX011004469.1:216704-331739 GCA_001517045.1 Pseudotsuga menziesii | reverse complement strand
GCTCCAAGGGACAAAGGGATTCAGACTCAAGCATAAGTTCTGGCAACAATGGACTATAGTTTCGATACTCTCAATTCTCTCTTATGCTTTCAATGTCTCAATGGGTTCCTTATATAGCTTGTCAAATGGATACTGAAAGGTCGAATCCGTGCGATCTCAAGGCATATGGAAGGCCAGGAGTCATATGAGTCGGATCCAAGTCAAGGAACGCTCCAAAGGATTTTGGATTATGCACACATCCCGATGTACGCGACTATAGAGGGAATATCCATGTATGTACGCAGTTATCGGGGAAAAGGCCGCGTATATCATTTTTCTAATGTTTTTAGGGATGGTCGATGATACATCAAAAGACAAAAATTGGTCCATAGGGGCTAATGAGTCTGCAGCGGGACAGGGGAAGGCCATACAATGTGTGATTCACCTAGTGTGGTGAAATCCGCTATAACACTTGCTCATGTATGAATTCACAGGTATTTTCAAGAATTTTATTTGATGTTGATATTTGAAGCTTCATAGTTCCTATGAATAGAACTCGGTTTTCTTAGATCTCTGATTTCTATCTTGTTTTAAAAGAAAACTCTTTCCCTACCTTAGGTAGCTTTCATCAAAAGAGAAATGTGCATTGTCATGTAGCTAGGATTTGCATTCTTTTTACATTTCCTGTATACACATCATGCATCCATTTAACCGCTCGAGATAAAATTAATGCTAGCTTAGGTTTAAAATCATTTAGTAACTGTGTGTAAGTTAGTGACGTGTTCGGGCGTTGTAAAACGTAGCAGATGTCGTTAATTTGTCTGCACTATAATCCGGGACTCACGCGGTTCTTCCACGTACCGTTAGTATATCGAACATGATTTCACATACCCTTTAGGTATATATAAAGGTACTTCATGTACTCAATTGTATATCGGAAGGCCCCTTGTGAATGGTGGTGCATTAGACAACCTTACTATTGATTTGAGCTCACCCGTACCTAGCGTATATTGGGAGACCCTCTTAGGATTCCTATGACCAACTGAGTTAACCTTTTGGTCATCTTGGCATCACAAAAATGCGAAGCCTTGATAATCCTGTGAGAGTCCTGTTACCACCAAAGTTGTACGTAGTGGTTTTTATCAAGTGAGCCTGGTGAACCAGACAAAGATGGTTCGTTTGGACTTCAGACTCACCTTCAGAAGTGCTTCTGGGAAGTGCTTGTTGTACTATATCACATGTTCATACCCCATGGGGGAGTTGTAATAAGATGTTCTAGCATGATAGTGTCTATAAAAGACTCGGTCTCTTAGAATTTATTTGTCAATCCGATTAGCCCAGGGTGTTTTTTCCCTTGGTTATTATTGGTTGTTGAATAAAAGACTGATAATTTCTGATTTTTTCACTCAATACCTGCAAAGTTGGGGTGGTCGGCTTGGAATTTAGGCCTATTGAGGTTATTAGAGTCTATGTGTCAATGTATAAACATGATAGGAATCATGGTCGAGTCATATGAACATGTCTAAGTCCCCTAGGTTTTTTAATTTTTTTAATTTTTTAAGTTTTTAAAATTTTATTTTTTCCTCAAAAACTTAGGCTATTTTTTAATAGTCTAATTGGAAAAATTGGTTTTGTAATAAAAGTGGGCCAAATAATCAGTTTCAGTCATGGGGGTGCTCATTTTCAAGCTAAGAACAACATGTAAACCTATAGACCCACTATTTCTAGGTCTTGAGTGATTTTCCATCACTAAGGTCAGAAAGCTGCAAAAATCAATTATTAATTATTTTAATTAAAAAAATGATAAATAATGGAGCAAATCCAAAATCCTAGATCAGTGGATTCTCAACCAATTTGATTGAAATCAGTCTCATTGGCACCAGATTAACCAGAGATTGCAATTCCTTTACTGAAGGGGCTAATCAGGGAAGATCCAAAGTTGAACTTTAGCCTCCTTTATGGGGAATTGTGCCCTCTCTCTCCTCCACATGTGTGGGATCTTCTGGGAGCTCTGTGGTTGATGATTCAAGCAGAAGGTTGATGTGTCAGCTCAATCAGCCCCTTGATTGATAGTTAGACTCAGTAGAAGCTCAGTTTAGCTTCAGATAAAGAATTGATGGACTCTCCTTCAGCTGCAAATGTCTATCTCCTTGGGATTTGCACCCCCTTTGGGCTGGTGTTTCAATTTTTTGTATAAATAAAGCATGGCTGCCTCCTTTTTGAGTTAGCTAGAGTTGGATTGAGGAGCTATTTCTGTTTTAACACTGTGTAATATCTTTTCCTATTGGAATAAAGTGAAGCTTTGGAGGCTAACACAGTGTAATTCTCTTATATGTGTGGAATTAACATTGTCTTGCAGCTTTCTGTTACCGTTGTCTTTCCCTCAATTTCTGCATCTAAATCCTGTTCGGCCTGAATGATTTAGTTGAATCAATAGGAGTATAGTTTGGAAAGTAAGATTACTTTTTTTTCAATATCTCATAGTATATATGTTTGAAGATTCAGATTATACATGTTTAAATAAGTTTATTTGCATGTAATCTCTTTTTTTTTTCATATATCTCTATCCAGATCTCATAAGGTTTTTGTGCAGGATTGTTTGTTATTTTTCAGGTAGCAGGGGTTGGATGAACTATGGATATATCTTGACTCCACTGGGCATATGAATGTTTTGTGAAGGAATTGTCCCTTGGCATTCCACTAACTAGTCTTTTTTGCAGATCCATTCCAACAACAAGTGCTCTTCTGTTCCTCTTCCTCCTTCAAATTTCTTAAAATCAGTCCAGTTACTTGTTTCGCAGATTTAGAATTGTTTAGATCTATCAATTTCAGAAATAATTTTACCTAGATATTTCTTCCTTAAATCTCATAAACTAGATCTCATTCGTAAATAAATTTTACAAGCATTCTAGATCTAGTTTTAGGGAAAATTGTCATTTTTCAAGGCTGTGAAAGTAGATCTAAATCTTGTTGAATGCATGGTTGTTTCCTTAGAATCTGAAAAGTTATATTCATAAAGTTTAATTTCTTAATATTGGATTCCCAAAAATCAGGCCAAGATCCCAAGGAAAGCTTGCTTTCCTTGGTTCTTTTTCCGCTTCTTTAAAAACTAGTTTTAACTTAGAATTTTTGGGTAAAATGTTTGTTCATCCAAAAGTACTTTCAAAGTAATTTTGGGAATATTTAAATATGATAAGCTTACTTTATTTTATCAGGTGTAACAGAAAAGAGGAGGAGTTGCTGTCTGGAATGTATTTTTGGACCATTCGAAACGCCCCTGGGGGTCTTTGTCTTCCCAAAATTTCAAAAATTTTCAATTTGTAAACCTTTGGTCTCATTCTGTATAAGGAACAAGTGGATTAATTTCAGTTTTCTGATATTGTAATTTCTGCTAATAAAAATAAAAATATTTTCGAATAGGCTCTTTCGAGCCTATTCACCATCCCCCCTGGGGGGATTTGCGTCTGTGTCTTTTTCTACATTTTTTCATATTTTTTCAATCTAGTGTAGTTCTAATCTGAAGGATTGTATACTTTGATAATATTTTACATTATTTCATATTTTAAATTCAAAAGTAATCATACTACTTACCCCACGACTTCCCGATTGACTCGTAAGGGCAAAGAGATGCATGCTAGGACTAATTAGAAAACCAGTGTTGTGTATCTCTGATTCCATTTTCATTAATTGTTTTAATAATCATAATAAAATCATCCCCTCCTTGATTCCTCGATTGAGTTCCACTTGGACCGAAAGAGGTTCTTGGAGGGTTTTCTTTTTAATAAGAACAACTCTGTTAAAATTTTCTAAAAATAACAAAGAGTCCAGTGTGTATGCTCTGTACTTGGCTGCGGTTCGTACGATTATTCAAGCTGCATAAAAATAACTTGAGTGACTAGATTAATTAGTATTCACCTCCCAAATTCACAAACCATCAGGAAAAAATTCAACGCCTCGAACAAACTCTAAGCGGTGGAAAAATACCCAAAGGAGTGGGAATAACTGGAAAGTGACCTCGAGGCATCGATCTCTATCACATCCTGATGGGTGTGTTATGAACAATAGTCTCCAAGACTCTGTTCCAGCCCACAAACACCTTGCGGGTAGCCATAAAAGTTCACTTTTGGACATACTTCAAGTACCCCTCGGGTATATCTGTAGTCCCCTTTTCACCTAATTTAATTCATCCACATTCCACAGTAATTTAAAATATTCCAAGAGACATTTGCAAAACATTCTTTCAAGCATATGCAAGCACATTATTTTCTCTGTTGACTCCATTTAAGGCACTGGTGATTTATTTGATCAATTCTTTCAATTATATATATATTGAGTGTCATTACTGTGCTTATCTGCTTTAAATCTCGCATCTCGTTATCTTTTGTTTCCATTGGTTAATTTCAAAACTCCTAAACAACTTAATCAATATAACACCATCACACTAAGTAATTAGCCTTTGTAATTTAATAGGGTCTACCCCGCTTGGCTTCGTTAGGAGTTAGCCTGAACAGAGGAGTCAAGAACAAGGTGATAGCCTTGACTCGAGACTTACCCCCAAGGATACACTCAGTGGCTTGAAGATTTCTGCCACGTAACCCAGGTGTGTGAAAGGTAGCAACAACTCCTGAATTTTGATCCACTCCTATTCACACAGTTTGCTTGTGACTTTTAGACTTGAGTAGTGTTTGATCTTGTGTGGCATTTTAGAGATTCTTAGAGAGTTCTATTATGGGAGACTCTCCTGGGACCACCAGTTAAGAGAACCTTTTCAAGGTATGTCTTTTTTTTCTCCTCCTTGTGGAGATGTTGGTCCTCCCTTCATGGCCACTTTGAACCTTCCCGGATTGACTATAGGATTACCTGTATGGTTATTCTCCAATAATGTTATACAAAATGCACCCTTTGTGTCAGATCCTAGTCCTTTACTGCATGAGCATCAACCTCATGTTAACCCTTCTCCTTCTTCATCAAATGTTGAATCGACTTCCCTTTCTTCCTCTTCACCTCTTGAAAATTCTAGTGTTAGTAAAAAGACGGGTGAGAAGAAGACAAAAAGGAAGGCTAAGAAGAAGAACACTAAGCATAAGGTCATAGCTCCAACCTCTGATATTCATGTTGGACACTAACTAGCCACTGATCATCATGCTGGGAGTATTAATGTACCTATTTTCGAAACTTGTAAAGCTAAGTTCCCTTATAGACTTTCCAAGGGTGATCACCTTCTCAAGGATTGTCCCGGTATTTCCCTTGTGTCAAAAGTGTGGTCTAAACATCCTGTTTCATTGGTCTCTGATCATCATGCTGATGATGCCCCATCAACCAGTGATTCTTTGGTTAGAGTCGAAAAGGAAAGGTCGGGTATCCTTGCTTGCTATGTAAGGATATGCACTGTACTTACCTTTTTCTATGGATGAAGCTTCAAATTTGTTGGAAGATCTTACTGTTCCTCAGCAATAGCTTCCAACTAGTTATTATAAGTTGTCCCTTGACACTCCATTGGTTGCTCAAGTGGTCAATCCAATTTCATCCTTGGTCAATACCACTCTTCTGTTGAAGAGTGAAGTTGAAACGGTCGATCCAAGTCCATTCTTGGTTGATCCCACTCTTCATTTGGAGAGTGAAGTTAAAGTGGTCGAGTCGATGTTAGCTCCACCAGATCCTACTCTTTCATTAGAGAGTGTTGAGACTGAAGTAGTCCCTTTGACGCAGTCTTTGTGTTGTGCCTCTCTTCTAATTGAGAGTGAAAACCATCCTGCTGAAGTTTTCGTAGTTAGTTTTGATTGTTTTATGCAAGAATAATTTTTGTCTCTTTCGACAGAACCCTCTCCAAGTAGTGAGGTTATTTCCTTTGACTCGAGTAATCTAACAAAATATCATCTTCATTCGAGTGTTCCTTTCCAGATAGCTATGCAAGTTACTTCTAAGAGTATACTCCACACTATCGTTGACGAAGGGGCTTCTGTTAACATTCTATCCTCTACTGCTTGTAAAGCCATATGTTCTCCTCTGCTTGTGCCAACCACCGATCAGATACTAGATTTTAATCAAAGACCTGCAATGCCTTTAGGGATCCTTCTTCAGTTACCTATTACTCTGGAAGTAAAAATTGTATGTATCGATGTTATGGTAGTCCAAGGTCCCTTAGATTTTAATCTGCTACTTGGACGTGATTATGTTTACGCCATGAAAGCTGTAGTGTCCACACTCTTTTGAGTGATATATTTTCCCCATGATGGGAATATTGTGACCATTGATCAACTTTCCTTCATTAAATCCGATCATTGTATAACTCCTAGTCATCAGACATCCCTAAATGTCCTGCATGTTCTTGTGGTTCCTTCCCCTTCTAGTTAGCTTCTTCCCATCATAGGTAAAATAGGGGGCATGGCTCTAGCCTCTGGATATCATACTGGAGTTAAGTCACTATCTTATGTAAGGGGGCAACCCACCAACCTATGGACATCATGTTTGATTAGAACTTCCTGGAGAGCACAATTCCTTTTCTGTGTCAGGTTCGTTAAAAAATGAAACAGGTTTCCAAGCAAAGTTTACCTTTGGTATCAAGCTTGAGTAAAAATGAAACCAACCATATGAGAATAGTTCTTTTTATGTGTTAAGCTTGTTAAAAAATGAAACAGATGTTGTGAGCATAGTTCCCATTCTATGTCAAGCTCGTTAAAAAATGAAACGAATGTCCTCAAGCATAGTTACTTTTTGTTTCAAGCTTGTGTAAAAATGAAACAGGTCTCCTCAAGCATAGTTACTTTTTGTTTCAAGCTTGCGTAAAAATGAAACAGGTCCCCACAAGCATAGTTACTTTTTGTTTCAAGCTTGTGTAAAAATGAAACATGTTTCCTTGAGCATTGTTTATTCTTTTAGTTTCAAGCTTGTTAAGAAATAAAACTGACCTTGAGTAGAGTTCCTTTTTTGTGTCAAACTCATTAAAAAAATGAAACGGATTCTTCCATTGTGTTAAGACCCAACTTTTGAACCTTCTTTTCATTTGCTTGTAAAGCAGATGAAATGAAGCTCGGGGGGCATGCATCAACCCTTTGTTGGATTTAGTTACTTGATAGTTATATTGGGGGAAAGTACCAACCACTAGATGTCATGTTGGGAAATCACCCTTCAATGGGAGTCAATTTGAGCATACTTCCTTTTAGTTTCGAGCTCGTTAAACCATGAAACGACCCTTTGAGCATAGTTCTTATTATGTTCCAAGCTCATTAAAAAATGAAGCAGATACCCTAGGCATTCTTTCAACTGATCTTCGAGCTTGTTAAAAATAGTAAGATGGTGTTGAGCTTACTTTTCATTTTTCATGCTTTGGTTAAAACATGAAAACTGGTTTAAGCTTACTTTATCGCTTTTTTGTGCTCTAATTCAAACATGAAAAAGGTTTTGAGTGCCTTTTTATACCTTTTTTGTGCTCGTTAAAAACTTAGTGAAGAGGTATAGAGTGTACTTTTACTGTTTTTCAGACTCGTTAAAATTGGATTATGAAAAAAGAACCCGTTATGGAGTTATTTATAAGCTCTTTTCAGTCTCCTTAAAAACAAAAAAATATTGCCAAGTGAACTTGTTATGTTCACGCTTGTAAAAGTATCAAAACGGTCGACTAGTTGGTGGTAGGTTATCTCTTTTTCGAACCGACTAGGCCTATTTAAGAAAAATGACCTTTTGGATTTTTCTTAGTCATTTCAGACTCTCTAAACATGAAGCGACAAATTATTTTGCTTCCATCGGACTCATAAAACGAAACGATGAAAGACCCTCTTTTGGGAATGAACCCATCATTTCTCAGGTTTGTAAAACATATGAGATTGGACTCGTCTGAAGGGAGAGCTATATTGAGCGTTTGTTACCCTTTTCCAGCTTGTTAAAAATCAAAGAGGTACTCATAAATCATGATGGGGAAATGAAGGAAAGAGTTTGTATTTTTCTATGGTAGTACATAGTCACTCTTGAACATGGCACTCATCTGCATATGCATTTCAGTACTTGGGTAATCCGTTTGTCTTCGAGTCCTGCTAATTCCTAGAGTCTTCTTATTCCTTTGATTTGTCCAAGAATACTCTCACTGTCAGTTGCATTGGGGGATTGGTATCATTCTCATGTCAATATTTCCAAGTCATGCCATGCCCATGTTCAAGAGAAATTTGGTCATCCTTTCATTGTCTACAGTCAGTGTACCTTTTATCATGTTGGTCATCCCCAAGTCAGTCTCATGTATCATTCTGCTGTTTGGCTTACTCCAAAACATATTTGATTGTGTTTCGTGTCGATGATGGGGGATTCATCATGGACCTCCTTCGACGGGTCTATTCCTGTCGACTTCAACTCCTTATCCAGGAATTAGAATTAGAAACCAAGAGAAGTACCTTCGGCCTGCATTCCTGAATAGAAGGTTACCTCTCTTTCAACATGAGTTTACATCATTGGCTCTTGATTTAAATATCTCATCGAGTGTTTGACTCCAAGTCCTTTATTCACATTCAATGGTATGTACTAAGATACCTTGAGAATAATTGAAATCAATGGTAATTTTCCTCGCACTTTTTAATAGTTTACATTAATGACTTGCAATCAAGTGGTTTCTACCATGTTTGATGTCAAGAAATCATAATCACATGGTTAGATTCGTATTGTTGGGTGTTCAGCTTGAAGACCTTGGGTTGTCATATATCTTTGCCCACATTGCGATGGAGTTTTGTTTTGAGTCATATTACACGGATCCACCTTTGTATTGTTCATGGATTTTTTATCATCTCATCATGGATCTACGCTTGTGGCTAGTAGCCATGATTGTGTTTAGTCGACCTCTACTACCATGGATCTGCATTGTATTGGTTGGCAGCCATGTTATGAGTCATATGAGATTTGAGTTAGTGGTATTGCAGCAGTTTCCAACCAACATCCTTTCCTTTGATTTATTCACTTTGAAAATATTTCACCTATCAAATTCCTCTAACTTCATGCTTTGGGGGGCATTCTGTTGCACCAAAATCTTGCACTCTTGATACATGTGTTAACCCTTTTCCTAAACCCCAAGTTTCTCTCTACTAAAGTTGATTGAGATTAAGGTTTTTCTTGCCTTTTTTCCCTCCCTAGGAAGGTTGGTGCTCTTATCCTTCATGCTAGGAGCGTCGTAGGTTTTTTTTCCCTTCATTCTAGGCGTGTTGTTGTCGGCGTTCTGTCTCCCACTTCTAGGAGTGCCGACGATACTTTTTCCCTTCCTGCTAAGCGCGTCGATGCTGTTTCGAGGGAAAAAAATGAATATTCGAGACCCTTATCCAAGATGGATGAGGTGGATGTCTATCCCTATCATTTAGGTGAGGTGGCATTCAGTTACCAACCTATAGGGAAGATCCCTTAAACTCCTCCTCCTAATCCTCAACCTACTCTATCCCTTTAGCATTATAAATTAAACTCTCTCTCCATTTGGAAGGGAGGAAGGACTATGGTACTCTTATGCTGGTGGAATTTCTAGGTGATCCCTATTATCCTTTGGAGGCTTTGGATTGGATTGTTGGATGGAATATTGCAGTGTTAAGGCTAGGTTGTGATGTTCGTTCTCATTGTAATTCTATGTATCTCCTTGATTACGTTAATACAAATCTCTTTCCATAAATGTTATTGTGTCAATAATTTTTATAGTTTTCTTCCTTAACTGTTAGATTAGATCAATTATATGTTTGGATACACATATACTGTTTGCTTGTTTCCACATGCTTTACAGGGTCTTGCAGCTGTAGATCTGAAGATTCTGGAGCTTGGATCAACAAAGAGAGAAGAGGATTTGCGTATTGCAGGTAAGCGACGTATCTGTTAACTGGCGTTTCCCTTTGATCTAGGAAAGTATATTGTATTCTGTATTTGATTTGTTCTAGATCCACTTGGACTAGGGAGATATGGATTGATTCCGATTGAGTATATTTATCCAATAATAGAGTGTTGATGTATTTGTAACTTTGGAATATATTCACTTGTATATCTTATTTATTGTATTTCATTGTACCCTGATGTTCCTATCGAGAGAATCATTAATGTAATAAAGTCATGTAAAGTCATAGAGGTTAACCCTCCTTTGTTGATTGGGGGGCAAAGTCCCCACATTTGAGGGGCACTAGGGTTATTAGACTCTCCTAGTGAAGTCGGCCCTGGTAAGTAATTGTCAAGTTAGAAAATATTATAAATAGAGAGTGAGCCTCTCTATTTGTAACAAAGACTCACTCAACTGTAGTGCATGAGAGAGAGAAGAAGAACTCACACAAGTGAGAGAGAGAACAACTGTCGGAGATAATATTTCTGTCTTTGGGTTTTACTTTGCATGTTATTCTCTCAGATAAGATCCTAAGATCATATTGCTTAAATGATAAAAATATAACATGAGGGGCTGTGCACATTTGTAGACTTTGAAGTTATCAACATTGGCGATGAAACAGACCCATATCCCATTCTTCTGGGGATAGATTGGGTGATAGATAATCAGACCATCATAAATTTTAAGAAAAGAGTCCTCTCATTCGAGGATGATGAGATGAGGGTAGTGTCACCCATTGATCCACTGGAGGGACAGATATATGTTGAACCAGTCCATAGTGAAGGGAAGGGTGACTGTCTAGACCATATATATGATGTCAGCATATTAAAAGAGGATTACATCAATCCTACAGTGGACAAGAACCTGAGATGGAGGTTAACTAGTTCCTGCACATTATATTCAGGAGAGGCCTTGGAGAATTGGAAAAACAGATTGCATGAAGTCTCTACGAGGAGATGCGCAAGGATTACCAGATCTGTGCGATGAGTGGAGAATCAGTCGAGGGAGTTACCCACATATGAGGGCTTTCCTAATCTTGAGACCTTCCTCAGTGAGTTTGAAGTACTAGTAACAAAACCACAACATTTGTCTACGTTAGACTATGTGCTGAAAGCTATGCTTGCTAGATGGTGGGGTACGCATAAGCAATCTATATCTGAATGGTCACAATGCAGAATATTGTTGGAATTAAGGTTCAAAAAAGAAGTCACAGTATTAAGTCAGAAATATATAGGGCTGTCAAACCCTGTCAAGCACCTAAATAAATGTTTCACGACATTTATAGAATACTCACGACAGGAATGGGTCCATCATTTCATACATACATTGGAAATGACACCCAAGAGCTGGTATACATGCCTGGAATTGCAACAAGGAACTCAGGATTGGGATGAGGTGGTTAAACAATTCACGCACACATTTGGATTCGCTGATGAGCAGCCAACAATTGATGCTGTGCTTCAAACGATCTAGGAGAAGATATTTGTTGAAATCCCTGTCAAAGTGGCGAATTCCCACCAGTGCAACGTGACCATCCAACAATCGATGGCTTGTTACAATTTGTTCAGAGAATTAGATGATGATCCAACTGACATTAACATCCTAGAATCATAGGGTATGCACGAGGTAGAAGGAAGTGGTATTTCTAGCGAATAGTTCCTCAAGCCGCTAAAAATCAAGAAAGTTAACATTGGTTCACTGAAAAACCTGCAGTTCTCCAATATAGGAGATTATTAGAATGATGAAATGGTATCAAAGATCATAGACTTACTGCCTAAGTTTCAGGACCTATTCCCTACCAACTTCTTAGAGATGAAGGGAATAGTGGGAGACCTAGGGGAGATGAAAATACCCTTGAAACCAGATGCTAAACCAGTTAAACAATGACCTTATAGGTTGAATACAAGGTATAAAGAGAAGGTAAAATCTGAGTTGGACCGCATGCTTGACCTAGGAATTGGTTAACCTGTCGAAGAATGAGAATGGATCAGCCCTATAGTGATCCAGGATAAAAAGACAACGAGTGAATTTAGAATCTGTGTCGACTTGAGGAAGATAAATGTTGCATGCTTGAATGACCCATTCCCACCACCATTTACAGGTGAATTACTTGAAAGCGTCAGAGGGCAGGAGATGTATTCATTCACTGACGGCTTCTCTAACTATCGCCAAGTAAGAATTGTGAAGGATGATTGACACAAAATGACCTTCGTCACATAATGGGGATGCTATTAGTATACAGTAATGCCCTTTGGACTCAAGAATGCACCTGCTATTTTTTCTAGAATAGTAGTTTCTGTTTTAAATATTTCATACATAAATTTCTTGAGATCTACTTTGATGATTGGACCGTGTTTGGTATATTTAGAGACCATATCGAGAGTCTGTGCATGATGCTAGGCCATTGTTGCCAGTATCAGATCATGTTAAATTCAAATAAATGTATTTTTTGCACACCATTTGGTGTAGTATTGGGACATGTCGTGTGTCGCGACAGAATTTTGGTCGACCTAGTGAAATTTGTGATTATCCTTGACTTGCCACCACCTACATCAGTCATGCAACTGAGATTAGTGTTAGGACACATAGGATATTACAGAAAAATTATCAGAGGATATGCAAATATAACTGCACCTATGGAGAAATTATTGAAGGAATATGCGAAGTTCTAGTGAATGGAAGCTTGTCAAGAAAGTTTATACAAGTTAAAGAAAAATATGGCCACCATGCTAATACTTTTATTTCTCGACTGGAAGAAGAAATTCCACGTTCACATTGACAGATTTTATGTCGCACTCAACATAGTCCGGACACAACCGGGTGAGGGTGTACTTGACCACCCTATTGCATTTGCCAGTAGAAAACTGTCGATGGTGGATAAAAACTATAATATGACAGAGAGAGAAGGCCTCGCCATGGTATATGCGCTACAGAAGTTTTGACACTATTTGTTGGGTGGAAATTTTAAAATGTACATTGATCATTCAACATTAAAATACCTAGTAAAAAATCCAGTGTTGGGGGGGAATATCTGTCGATGGGTCATCCTATTTCAAGATTTTGATTTTAAAGTTATTGTTAAACCTGGTTGACTGAATGTGGGACATGATCACTTTTCGAGTATAGAAAGTGGTGAAGAACCAAATAGTATGGAGGATAACTTGCTTGATGCGCAACTATTTGCGGTCATCGTGGTTGATAAAAAGTTTGAGACTATCATTCACTTCTTAAGTACAGGCTATGCGCCTGAAGGGTTCACCACTGCACGGAAAAAAAAAAACTAGTCATCAAAGCCGTTGATTTTACGTTGATCATGGGACAACTATACAAGATGGTCCTTGATGAAATATTGCATCTGTGTGTCTTTGATGATGAATGACATGGGTAATGAGTGAAGCACATGCCGATGTCGCAGGAGGACACTATGCTAGAAAGGAAACTGTGCGCAAGATATTGCAAGCTGGATTATTGTAACGAACATAAAATAAGATTATAATTAATAATTTATAGTTAGGTTAGTATGAAAGTAGGTGTCTCCTCATCATGAATTTCCAAGCCATATTTAAGGCTAAGACATCATTGTAATATTGATCATTTAATATATTATTCATATTTCATTATTTTAAATGATAGTCGAATTTGATTACTAACGAAAAACCAGATTCGGTTGCTCCATTTGGTATCAGAGCGGATTTGCTTCTGCTCTCTGAGCTCGGACTCCACTCATCAATTCCTGATTTCTTCTGCTGCTCCATTTCACCCATATATATCTTCGCTTCGATTCCCTCCACTCCCACACTCCATATCACTTCACACTCCTCCCTTTGCTCCACCTTCTCGGCTCCCTTGCCATTATTTACACTTTGTGTAAATTTAGTTTTTAGGGTTTCCCTAGAATATAGGACATTGTCCAAAAACAAAAAAAAAGTAAAAAAAAAGAAAAAATAAAAAAAAGGGTAAAGAATTGAAAAGAAAGAAGAAAGTTAAAAAGAAAAGATAAAAGAAAAAAAAAGCTAAAAAACAAAAGAAAGGAAAAAGAAAAGATAAAGTAAGACCAACACATGGTTTTGCTTTCCAACTTCAACCTAGGTTGCACCCTCCCTCATTCCACGTAGCCCTACAAACAAAAACAATATTAATAAAACAAATATTATTATAATAATATTAATATTATTACATAATAGTTCAAAACTTATTAATCCACCTTTTAATAAAATATTAAAATATAATATTTTTATATTTATTATTTTATTTCAACACATACATTAATTATAATAATTATTATTAATTCATTAATTATTTCAAAGACATTAGTTGTCTTTTATTCCTTCATAAGTCAAAATAAACTTGCAAATACACACATTTTCATAAAAGGATTAATGCTATGACAGAATTAAAAGACAAACTTGAGAAATTGGAGAAGGACATCAAGGCCCTCGTTGCCAACCAAGAAAAATTCAGAGAAGAAACAAAAAATAACAAGGCACTTAAGAAAGAAATCAAAGATGATGTTGTTCTAGTACTAGGAAGAAAACTTGATGATAGAGTAGACATCATGCATGAGAAACAAAAAGAGTTAGATGACGAGATGTGTGTGATGACACAGAACATAAGCACCATGGCACAAAACTTGAGGATCATGACACAGAACCAGAATACCATGATAATGGAAATGTTACAAAAACTAAGGTCTAATACAAACCATATCAGTAACTCAGATATGTTGGACCACTATGTCAACAAAAATGAGAATAACAAAAATGATCAAGACAATAAACAAGACAATGAGACTAAATATCATAGGGATGACCAAAATACCAATAATATATTTGATAAATATAATCTCAACCAAGATCATAATGAGAGTCAAGACAATATCATTGACAATAAGGATGATCCATACAATGACAAAAGATGGATCCTACAATATGCAAAGGAATCCAAGTCAAAGGAATCAGATATTGTAGATTCATCTTCTCCCTAACTCTTCTACCACCTTGGAGAAACCTAAATGTAACACTATCACATGACTTCGAGTGTGAGAAGCCTCACGAAATGCCACTTCTCGAGATAAATCGTAAGGATAATAAAATGGAAACATTACATGAATACATCATGAGTATTGTGGGACAAGCAATCTCTAAAACAACGCTTTATATGGTCAGTCACAAAAATATTCCTCGTATTCATGTACATGGAAAATGGGACAACAATAATAAATATAATGGGGTACAAATTCAAGTTACAAATGAAAGGAAAATGACAAACTATTGCATAAAGACCAAGCACATACCTAATAAAAGTTCTAAAAAAGACATAAATGAAGTAATGCCACTTCTTCAACACAAAACGAGAATGAAAAGACAATAATCTAAGCTTTGAGGACAAAGCTCCCTTAAAAAGAGTGGCAATGTAATGAACATACAATAAGATTATAATTAAATAATTAAATAATTTATAGTTAGGTTAGTATGAAAGGAGGTGTCTCCTCATCATGGATTCCCAAGCCATATTTAAGGCCAAGACATCATTGTAATATTCATCATCTAATATATTATTCATATTTCATTATTTAAAATGATAGTTGGATTCAACTACTAACGGACCAACCGGATTCGGTTGCTCCAATTATGGTGGCCAACCATACATATGGATACTAAAATATTTTTCTGTAGCTGCGCTATTTTCTAGAGAATAGGAAAAACATCGAGATGCGATGAGATGCAGCTAACGTTGCAGATAACCCTTGAAGCATTTGATAAGTGGGTCGCTGATTTTGTTGGACCAATTAGTCTGCGAGGGAGAAGAACTGGTGACTCCTGGGCTGAATCCACGCTGTTAAAGATCGCATTGCTGCGACTGCGATGAATGTTTTATTTGAAAATGTGGTGATCAAATTCAGCTGCCCAAAAAATTCTTCTAAGAGACCAAGGTACGCATTTTGTTAACAAAATGATTTATTAGCTTACTACAGAGTTCCAGATTCAACATAGAAAGATGAAACCCTATCATCCTCAAGAGAATGGAATGGATGTTGAAGCATTCAACAAGTTTCTAGAAAATGCATTAGCCAAAGTATGGAATGCACGTAGAGATGATTGGGATAAAAAAATTTCAGCTGTGTTATGGGCGTACCGCACAATTTGCAAGCGATTGATAGGACACACTCCATTTAGACCGGTGTATGGACAAGAAGTTGTTGTGCCATTGGAGTATATTGTGCCGAGCCTAAGAATTTCTGCACTAACAGAAATGACCCACATAGATGCTATCAAAAAAAGGTTGTCGCAGTTTGTTCAGATGAAAGAGGAGCGCTTCGTCGTAGGATTTCATTAAAACAAAGAGTAGCAGAGACAGAAAACATGTCATGATTTCCATATCAAGACTGAGCATTTTGTAGTCAGAGGACTTGTTTTCTGTACCATAGCAAATTTTTGAAGCATCTAGGAAAATTGAAGACACATTGGCTAGGGCCATATATGATCGTGCACATTACTGAGGCTGGCGCAGTGAAATTACATAAGATGGATGGAATTTTAGTCGCAGGAATGATAAATGGAAGCCACCTGAAACCTTACCATGCTCATTAAAACACAACTGCGTAAGAAGGAAAAAGTATAAAAAGAGAAAAAGAGAAAAGGAAACTGTTTTGTCGCACGTCTGCGACAGGAGTATGCAAATCACAGTAAGTGTGGGAATGCCAGATGGATGCCATTAAAGAACGGATACCAAAAAATATTTAGGTGGTTATCATAGTGAGGCATCATTAATTCGACAAGTTTGAGGAGAATGGCGGCGTGCTTTTTGGTCCCATCCGTCGTCCTCTCCATAACTGCCTTGACATGTACATGTCAGAACTCAAGTATGTGATTTAATGTTAGAATGTGTTGAACGAGAAGCCCATGTGATTGACAAGACATCGCTCTACCATTGAATGATCACATGCAGGATAAGTGCATCCCTACAAATATGAGCCTTCGTTGTCGAGAACTTTTTTACTTGCCTAGAGAGAAGAAGAGCGAACCAAAGTCTGTAATTGTGAGAGCCGAAGCTGATGGTAATTTCGATTTCCAAAAATAGTGAATAGTTCTACATTACCATCGCCTCACCTTTAACTATAGTTGAAGAGAGCATGTCTCCAGAGACACAACAAGCACAACAAGAACCAGAAGCAATGGTGTGACCAATTCCACAAACAGTTCTTGCGGCCGCTTCGGCATCTACTTTGGCCTTTGTTCAAAATACACCCGCTAATCCACCAGCTTCTGGGACATGACAGTATGTATCGACCGCTGACATTCCAGGAATGTCAAAGCTGTGGGTAAGGGTGCCAAATTTTACAAAGAAGTGCAAGTCCACTGGGGACACAACCACTGAGGATACACCAGCTCTGCCACCGAGAAGAGAAGCGAATTCCACTAGAGAAGAGCAGAACCTATTACCACCATATGTTCGACCAAGGAGAGTGGTTCCACCTTTCACACACCTAGGTTACGTGGCATAAATATTCAAGCCACTTGGTGTGTCCTTGGGGGAAAGTATCGAGTCAAGGCTTTCACCTTGTTCTTGACTCCTCCGTTCATGCTAACTCCTAATGAAGCCAAGGGGGGTAGACCCTATTAAATTACTAAGGCTAATTACTTAGTGTGATGGTGTTATATTGATTAAGTTGTTTATGAGTTGTTTGAAATTAACCAGTGGAAACAAAAGATAACAAGATGCAAGATTTAAAGCATATAAGCACAGTAATGACACTCAATATATATATATAATAGAAAGAAATGATCAAATAAATCACCAGTGCCTTAAATGGAGTCAACAGAGAAAATAATGTGCTTGCATGCACTTGAAATAATGTTTTGCAAATGTCTCTTAGTAGATTTTAAATTAATGTGGAATGTGAATGAATTAAATTAGGTGAAAAGGGGACTCCAGATATACTCAAGGGGTACTTGGAGTATGTCCAAAATTGAACTGTCATGCTACCCGCAAGGTGTTTGTGGGCTCGAATGGAGTCTCAGAGACTATTTTTCATAACATACCCATTAGGGTGTGACAGAGATCGGCACCTCGAGGTCACTTTCCAGTTGTTCCCACTCCTTTGGGTATTTTGCCACTGCTTATAGTTTGTTCGAGGTGTTGGATTTTTGCCTGATGGTTTGTCAATTTGGGAGGAGAAGACTAATTAATCTAGTCACTCAAGTGCTTTTGATGCAGCTTGACTGATCGGATGAACCACAGCCAAGTACAGAGCATAGACACTGGAGTCTTTGTTATTTTTAGTAAATTTTAAAAGAGGTGTTCTTATTAAAAAAAAAACCCTCCAGGAACCTCTTTCGGTCCAAGTGGACCTCAATCATGGAATCAAGGAGGGGTTGATTTTATTATGATTATTAAAACAATTAATGATAGCAGATGAAGCATAAACAAATAAGCAAACCACAATTTTCTAATTAGATTACCACGACCCTTTCCTCACCTTTCGGCTCAAAAGGAGGCTCGTGGGGTAAGTATTAAAATTACTTTGAAATGACCAGATATGGAATATGACAATGATTTTAAGTCAAAGTATACTACCCCTGAATATTTGAATTACACTAGATTGAAAAAAGATGAAAAAATGTAAAAAATGACACGGACACGAATCCCCCTAGGGGGGATGGTGAAAGAGCCTATTCGAAAAGATTTTTATTTTTATTAGCAGAAATTACAATATCAGAAAACTGAAATTAATCCCCTTGGTCCTTATATAGAACGAGACCAAAGGTTTACAAATTGCAAAAAATTGAAATTTTGGGAAGACAAGACCCCCTGGGGGGTTTCGAATGGTCCAAAAATGATTTCCAGACAACACCTCCTCCTATTTTCTGTTACAACTGCTAAAAAACATCAAGATTATCATATTTAAATATTCCCAAAAGTACTTTTAAATTACTTTGGGATGAACAAACGTTTTACCCAAAAATTCTAAGTTAAAACTAGTTTTTAAAGAAGCGGAAAAGGAACCAAGGAAAGAAAGCTTTCCTTGGGATCTAGGCCTGATTTGGGGGCATAAAATATGAAGCACTTAAATTTTTGAATATAACTTCTTATAT
This sequence comes from Pseudotsuga menziesii, assembly GCA_001517045.1. Taxonomy (NCBI): domain Eukaryota; kingdom Viridiplantae; phylum Streptophyta; class Pinopsida; order Pinales; family Pinaceae; genus Pseudotsuga; species Pseudotsuga menziesii. Next base: position 312,842 of record LPNX011004469.1, on the reverse strand, counting down.
TCTAAGGAAACAACCATGCATTCAACAAGCTTTAGATCTACTTTCATAGCCTTGAAAAATGACAATTTTCCCTAAAACTAGATCTAGAATGATTGTAAACTTTCTTTAGGAATGAGATCTAGTTTATGAGATTTAAGGAAGCAAGATATATGTCAAATTAATTCTGAAATTGATAGATCTAAATAATTTTAAAGCTACAAAACAAGTAACCGGACTGATTTTAAAAAAAATTGGAGGAAGAGGAAAATAAAAGCGCTTATTGCTGGAAGCCTTGAAGATCAACCGTGGAGCTTTCCGGTGGAATGTCAAGGGACTATTCCTCTGAATGGTTTTGGAGAGAGTTAAGAATCAAAATATATTAGCATCCTCTCCAAGCTAGGAACCTACAACTGAATCCAAAGACTTTCCAAAATACTTGTGAGATATGGTTAATACATACACAGAGATTTCAGAATAACATGCATATAAACTTATAAAACATGCTGAATCTAGATCTCTAAACATGCATCAAAGGAAAGAGATGGCCAATAAACTTATTGACAAAATCCTTTCCTATCAAGATTATAATAATCTTATTATCAATATTAGCAATGAATCCACAAACAATCAGCAAATTATGAACATAAATACAGGTTGCCTTAGTGAAACATGAGAATGCTCATCCACACATATAATGACATGACACCATCTTGCCTCCAAAGCTTCACTTTATTCCAATAGAAAAAGATATTACATAGTATTACAATAGCAATGGCTTGTCAATCCAACTCTAACTAAGTTAGAAAGGAGGAAACCTTGCTTTATTTATACACAAAATTGAAACCCCATCCCAGAGGGGGCGCAAATCCCAAGGAGATAGACCACTGCAGCTGAAGGAGAGTCCATCAATGCCTGATTTGAAGTTGAACTGAGCTTCTACTGAGTCTGAATGTCAATCGAGGGGCTGATTGAGCTGACACATCGACATGCTAAGAGAATCATCAACAACAGAGCTCCCAGAAGAGCCCACACATGTGGAGGAGAGATAGAGGGTGCAATTACCCATAAAGGAGGCCGATGTTCAACTCTGGATCTTCCCTGATCAAATCCTTCAGTCAAGGATTTGTCATATCCAGTCAATTTGGTGCCGATGAGACTGATTTCAATCAAATCGGTTGAGAATCCACTGATCTAGGATTTTGGATTTGCTTCATTATTCAACAATTTATTAATTAAAGTAATCAATAATTGATTTTTTGGGGCTTTTTGACCCGAGTGATGGAAAATCACTCAAAACTTGGAAGTAGTGGGTCTATAGGGTTACTGGGTGCTCTTATATTGAAAATGAGCACCTACATGACTGAATCTGACTTCCGAGCCCACTTTTATTACGAAACCAAATTTTCCAATTAAACTATTAAAAAATAGCCTAAGTTTTGGAAAAATTAAATTTTAATAAAAAACATTAAAACAATTAAAAAAATTAAAAAACCTGGGGGGACTTAGACATGTTCATATGACTCGACCATGATGCCTAGCATGTTTATACATTGACAAATAGACTCTAATAATCTCAATAGGCCTAAATGCCAAGCCGACCGCCCCAACTTTGGAGGTATTGAGTGAAAAAATCAGAAATTATCAGTCATTTATTCAACAACCAATAATAACCAAGGGAAAAACCACCCTGGGTTGATCGGATTGACAAATAAAGTCTAAGAGACTGAGTCTTTTACAGACACTATGATGCTAGAACATTTATTACAACTCCCCCAAAGGGGTATGAACATGTGATATAGTACAACAAGCACTTCCCAGAAGCACTTCTGAAGGTCTTCTGAAGTCCGAACAAAAAATCTTTGTCCGGTTCACCAGGCTCACTTGATAAAAAACCACTAAGTACAACTTAGGTGGTAACATTTTGACTCCAACTGCGGGACGTGTGCTCGATATGGTCATAGGGCAAGGAGAGGATACGAGAACACCAGAATCTTTGGTTTATACACTCTATAAAAACATCTCAACTTGACAAGAAAACCTCAGTAGCAAAAGCTTTACATAAAAAGAAAATGAACCATTAAGCTGATTTATTTAAACAAAATAAACGTAACTAACTAATGAAAAAAAATGTTTTATTATAGCTAAGTACAAAACAAAAATGCGGAAAGTAAATGCTCTTTTTCAAGGAGCTTATTTTCCTACTCTAAGCATGATATAAAAAGGGTTAAGTGTAATAAAAAATCCAATGTAACCACCTAAGCATTTTATTAACATAAATTTTTTTTCCTTGTCTTTGGTTACCAGCCAAAGTAAGGATACTTTATTCAGAAAATGAAAACCTGTGTGATGATTTAGAATGGGTGGGATGGATGGGAAATCATAGGCATGAATAAATTCATTAACGTTCTTCCCAAACTGGTATGTGCTCGCGTAGGCTGCTTCTATCCATGACTGGATAGGACTGATATACCAATCAGCATGATGAGGCTGACTGACTATATCATCATACTGATCATCAAGGTTTACAGAATGATGACTCATTGTATAAGCACCAAGCTGCTCCAAATCATAAGGAACCTCTACATGTGAAGAAGATGGTTGAGACTGATATTCCACTGACTACATCACATATGACGTTTCACAACACTGCTTCTCAATGTCTTCATTACGGATACCCTTGTGTGGCTCTACATGATATGACTCTGAATGATCACGTGGAAATTCTGAATGCTCCTCTTCCATACTAAGATTTTCCTAGGTATCTAGATCCATGCTCCCCTCTACAGATATATCGTAGATTGGACTTCCACAAATTTTTGAATAGACACTCCCCTTGTTGGACATATAATGGATGGGGTTCTCAATAAGATTTTCACAAGTTGGATTATCTATGAAATTCCAATAGTCTTCACTCCAATCCATGTCATATGTGGGGGAATCTTCATCCATGGCATCATGCTCCTGCCTATCCATGTCTTCCTTGTTGGTATCACATCCTAATATATAACTACCCTCCTCCTGTTCATAATAATCATCATTCAAATTTTTGGTTTCAAAGATATTACAAGAAGTTAATCCTTCCAAAACTTCATCCCTAAGTGATGAACATATAGGAGTGTCATCATACACATCATAAATTTCTTCATAAGTGTCGATCTCTGTAATGGTTTCCTCATGAGGGATTTCTGGAAAAATATTAGTATTGCAACAATCTTGAGAAAATCTCAAATCTTGAATGTTTTTAGTTATGGTGACATGAGGAGAGTCTTCAACAATGTGTTCAACCATGGGTTCCTTGTGAAGCTCTTCAATAGGATAATCCTGAGTGTCCTCATCTATAATGGAAGTCATGGGCTCCTTCTGCTCATTTAGGTAGGTGAGGGTCCTTTCTACAACCGTCATCATATCTCCCTCACCATCATGCCACCTCTCAAAAAACATAGCACATAAGTCTTCATGGGAGGTAATGCATTTATCAGGAAGACCACAAAGCCATGTCCAAGCCTTAATTTTCAAATAATGAGCAAATATTCGCATCACATTATCCCTAAGAAGTATGTTGAGTTTTGTCACAAATGCAAAAACAAATATGATGTGAAAGACAGTTGAATCACCCTCTCCATAAAAAGTTGGAGCCTGGAAATATCTTTCATCCTGGAGATATGGTTCATAGTTAGGAAAGCCCGAGATGCCTGAGAAATCGATGGTAGGATATACACTAGAAATTATAGCACCATAATCCTCATCATCCATAACGGCCTATCAGTAGCATATATCAACCATGTATTTTGTACTGAACCGGAGCAGCCAAATACTGAGCATTTAAAGTTTTACTATGTCGTATGAGCTCATCTACACACAACAAGTCTCAACAAAATTATGAGAAAACATGGTTTTATCCCTTCAATGGAGTCGCCATGTGAAAAAATAAAAATAAGCATTTATAAATCTTTTCAGAAAATTATTTTTTTCTTTTCTTTGTAAAAATAAAAACTGAAAAAAGTCAGTGGAGTCGCCAGATGGAAATTAAAGATCTACTCTAAGCATTCATCAAACAAAGCAAAAACAAAAAAGAAGAAAACAAAAGTCATGTTCCAGGAATAAAAAGATTTATCCTTCGCAATGGCGCCAAAAAGTGTTGCCGCCTTTCACACACATGGGTTATGTGACAGAAATATTCAAGCCACTCGGTGTGTCCTTGGGGGCAAGTGTCGAGTCAAGGCTATCACCTTGTTCTTGACTCCTTCGTTTAGGCTAAATCCTAACGAATCCAAGGGGGGTAGACCCTATTAAATTACTAAGGCTAATTACTTAGTGTGATGGTGTTATACTTATTAAGTTGTTTAGGAGTTGTTTGAAATTAACCAGTGGAAACAAAAGATAACAAGATGCAAGATTTAAAGTAGATAAGCATAGTAATGACACTCAATATATATATAATCGAAAGAAATGATCAAATAAATCACCAGTGCCTTAAATGGAGTCAACAAAGAAAATAATGTGCTTGCATGCACTTGAAATAATGTTTTGCAAATGTCTCTTGGTAGATTTTAAATTAATGTAGAATGTGAATGAATTAAATTAGGCGAAAAGGGGACTCCAGATATACTCGAGGGGTACTTGGAGTATGTCCAAAAGTGAACTTTTACGGCTACCCGCACAGGTGTTTGTGGGCTGGAACAGAGTCTCGGAGACTATTTTTCATAACGCACCCATCAGGGTGTGACACAGATCAGTGCCTTGAGGTCACTTTCCAGTTGTTCCCACTCCTTTGGGTATTTTTCCACCGCTTATAGTTTGTTCGAGGCGTTGGATTTTCGCCTGATGGTTTGTCAATTTGGGAGGTGAATACTAATTTTTCTAGTCACTCAAGTGATTTTTATGTATCTTGACTGATCAGATGAACCGCATCCAAGTACAGAGCATACACACTAAAGTCTTTATTATTTTTAGTAAATTTTAAAAGAGGTGTTCTTATTAAAAAGAAAACCCTACAGGAGCCTCTTTCGGTCCAAGTGGACCTCAATCAGGGAATCAAGGAGGGGTTGATTTTATTATGATTATTAAAACAATTAATGATAGCAGATGAAGAATAAACAAATAAGCAAACCACAATTTTCTAATTAGACTACCACGACCCTTTCCTCACCATTCAGCTCAGAAGGAGGCTCATGGGGTAAGTATTAAAATTACTTTGAAACGACCAGATATGGAATATGACAATGATTATAAGTCAAAGTATACTACCCCTAAATATTATAACTACACTAGGTTGAAAAAAGACAAAAAAGTGTAAAAAATGACACGGATGCGAATCCCCCAGGGGGGATGGTGAATAGGCTCGAAAGAGCCTATTCGAAAAGATTTTTCTTTTTATTAGCAGAAATTACAATATCAGAAAACTGAAATTAATCCACTTGGTCCTTATATGGAATGAGACCAAAGGTTTACAAATTGCAAAAATTTGAAATTTTAGGAAGACGGAGACCCACTAGGGGGTTTCGAATGGTCCAAAAATGTTTTCTGGACAGCGCCTCCTCCTCTTTTCTGTTACACATGATAAAAAAAAAGAAAGCTTATCACAGTTTAAAGTACTTTTGGATGAACAAATTTTTTACCCAAAAATTCTAAGTTAAAACTAGTTTTTAAAGAGGCAGAAAAGGAACCAAGGCAAGCAAGCTTTCCTTGGGATCTTGGCCTGCTTTTGGGGAAGAAAATATGAAGCACTTAAATTGATGAATATAAATTTTTAGATTCTAAGGAAACAACCATGCATTCAACAAGCTCTAGATCTACTTTGACAGCCTTGAAAAATTACAATTTTCCCTAAAATTAGATCTAGAATGATTGTAAACTTTCTTTAGGAATGAGATCTAGTTTATGAGCTTTAAGACAGCAAGATCTATGTTAAATTAATTCTGAAATTTGTAGATCTAAACAATTTTAAATCTGCAAAACAAGTAACTGGACTGATTTTAAAAAAAAATTGAAGGAGGAAAAGGAAAAGGAAAGCGCTTATTGCTGGAAGCCTTGAAGATCAACTGCGGAGCTTTCCAGTGGAATGTCGAGGGACTATGCATTTGAATGGTTTTGTAGAGATTGAAGAAGCAAACTACATCAGCATCCTATGCAATCTAGGAGCCTTGCAACTGAATCCAAATAATTTCCAAAATACTTGTGAGGTCTGGTTAATACATACACAGAGATTTCATAATAACATGCATATAAACTTTTAAAACATGCTGAATCTAGATCTCTAAACATGCATCAAAGGAAAGAGATGGCCAATAAAATTATTGAAAAACTCCTTTCCTATCAAGATTATAATAAGCTTATTATCAATCTTAGCAATGAATCCACAAACAATCAGCAAATTATGAACATAGATACAGGTTACCTCAGTGAAACATGGCAATGCTCATCCACACAAACAATGACATGACACCGTCTTGCCTCCAAAGCTTCACTTTATTCCAATAGAAAAATATATTACACAGTATTACAACAGCAACGGCTCCTCAATCCAACTCTAACTAACTCAGAAAGGAGGCATCCATGCTTTATTTTTACACAAAATTGAAACCCCATCCTAGAGGGGGTGCAAATCCCAAGGAGATAGACCACTGCAGTTGAAGGAGAGTCCATCAATGCCTGATCTGAAGCTGAACTGAGCTTCTACTGAGTCTAAATTTCAATCAGGGGGCTGATTTAGCTAACACATTGACCTGTTGAGTGAGTCATCAACCGCAAAGCTCCTAGAAGATCCCACATGTGTGGAGGAGAGAGAGAGGGCACAATTCCCCATAAAGGAGGCTGAAGTTCAACTCTGGATCTTCCCTGATAACCTCCTTCAGTCAAGGATTTGTTAGATCCAGTCAATTTGGTGCCAATGAGACTGATTTCAATCAAATCGGTTGAGAATCCACTGATCTAAGATTTTGGATTTGCTCCATTATTCATCAATTTATTAATTAAAATAATCAATAATTGATTTTTTGGGGCTTTCTGACCTGAGTGATGGAAAATCACTCAAAACTTGGAAATAGTGGGTCTATAGGTTTACTGGGTGCTCTTAGCTTGAAAATGAGCACCTACATGATTGAATTTGATTTCTGAGCCCACTTTTATTACAAAACCAAATTTTCCAATTAAACTATTAAAAAATAGCCTAAGTTTTGGAAAAATTAAATTTTAATAAAAAACACTGAAAAAATTTAAAAAATTAAAAAACCTAGGGGGAATTAGACATGTTCATATGACTCGACCATGATGCCTAGCATGTTTATACATTGACACATAGAATCTAATAACCTCAATAGGCCTAAATTCCAAGCCAACCACCCCAACTTTGGAGGTATTGAGTGAAAAACTCAGAAATTATCAGTCGCTTATTCAACAACCAATAATAACCAAGGGAAAAAACACCCTGGGCTGATCGGATTGACAAATAAAGTCCAAGAGATCGAGTATTTTATAGGAACTATCATGCTAGAACATTTATTACAACTCCCCAAGGGGGTATTAACATGTGATATAGTACAACAAGCACTTCCCAGAAGCACTTCCGAAGGTCTTTTGAAGTCCGAACAAAAAATCTTTGTCCGGTTCACCATGCTCACTTGATAAAAAAACACTAAGTACAACTTAGGTTGTAACAGAGATTATAGGTGCCTAAATTAAATCTCCCAAGGAAAGCGTTCTCCTCCTTGGTTGCACCTCATATCCCTGCTAGAGTGCCGCTGTTAATGAACATCATCTAGAAGCTGCTGAAACTGTAATTTCAAGATAATGATATGCAAAAATAGGTGGACCTAGAAAGAAACATGTACATGGTCACGCTTTCGATTGTACCAGCTGTGCCACAACTTGTTGTCCCGATGGAGTGGGCTTGAGGTATAGAAAGCATGGGCTTAATTAATTTATTGGTCATGCCGCATTTTGGTTGAAGTAAACAAGTGAGCACATATGTGAGACAACTCCTAGTGTGCTTCTATGGAGGCTATTTATGGCTCGACAGACCGTATTCTGTCGATTTTGAGCTCATTTCATCGATAATAGGTCTCCCACATCAAGGACACGATCCCGCACCATATATGCACACGGAAAAAGATGCGATGAAGACGAGGGAGAAGTATGAGATTGTCCATGCGAACCAAGGATTCTTGATTTCCTCGATAATTGACAATACCGTGAGGTTCACTGTGAAAATATTATCTTACAATATCCTGTGCAATATGCAGCCCATTGAGTGCACTGCCAAGACAATGGAACTAGCGGAATAGTGCGTAGTAGGAGTGATGCTGAATTGGTCGCAATATTTACTAAATGAGCTGCTAGAGGATGCAGAGCAAGTGCAGGAAGAAATTAAGGCCAAATTCCACTACTCTTGGTTGCTCATTTTGATTTATTTTGTCATTTGGTCAGACCCACCAGATTACCAGCCACTAGATGTCCCAGTATTTTTCCACCATGCAAAATATCAGAACCTATGGGAAGACAAAGAAGACAAGATCCGACAGAAGGAAAATAACATAGATTTCTTTCTGAATGCAGAGGTGTTAATAGACGTCGTGCAATACCAGTACAAAATTCAAGCTATGACAGTCCAAAGGTATGCACCTTTCATCAAATTCTAGGATTATGTCCACAATATCATCCTATAGCCGCAGAAGGAATTGGAGAAACATGTGCAGCCAACGCATTTTATGATTAAGGACTAGGATGTTGAAGCAGTCATCCAGGACTGGCCTACGGAATGACGCATTTTGGTTGATGTAGAGATGGACCGAGGAGATAATCAAGGCAATGGCTAGGGTAATGGCCAAGGAAATGACCAAGGGAATGATGGTGGAGATGCGTAAGGAAACCAATCATCGAAATCTGATGAAGACAATGACGACAGTGATCATGATTATGATCAAGATGATGCCAACGACACACCTACTGACGAGGATGTGTAGAACCTACACAAAGAGAAGGATAAGGAGCATCCTGAGCCGCAGCACAAGAAGCAAAAAACTGATAAAATGACTATAATAGTCAGCTTAGATGAGGAAGACATTAACCTGCTTGTAGACATTGTCACAGACGTGGCAAAGACTAGCTTTAAAGGTATCAATAAACAACAGATGAAATTAACCAACACACTCGCCGAACATGTCAATAAGATCACTGAGGCTATTAATGAGGTAAAGAACACAGTCAAAGCTGAGACATACAATGTTGATCCTAGTGAAACATTAGCCACACCACTACTATTTCTACAACTCAAGTTAGAATTCCAAGAGCAAGCAGTGGAAATGGGAATGTAAGAGTTCAATAATGTTATCTAGCCAATGGGAACACTATCACTAGATTTTTCCAAACTATCATTAGCCGAAGTATATGTTATTCAGCATGCGGCCGCGAAAGAAACTAGAATAGAGAAAATTCTCTTGCTTATAATGCTAAAAATCAAATAAGGAAGGAGAAATAATGCAAGGTCCTTCTTACGGTAGAAGGAGCAACAGATTCAGGTGCAAGCACAAGGCAAGCTTACATTGGAGGAAGACATAAGTGGCATAGTCATAGAGTTCCCCGCAGAAGAAGGCGAAGAGGATGTAGATACAGCTGCAAAGGTAGCTCGACTATCCAAGATTGCAACAGACCTAAGGAAACAGGTCGAAGAGCTTCAAGCACAACAACAACCAAGCACACCCCCTGAGGTCCTAGAAGAGTGACAGGAAAAAAACATCCAAGGATTTTGAAATAATCAAGGAAGGGGAGAAGCTTTGTACCGAAGCGATAGACGCAATATCTACGACCTAGGAAATTATCCTAGAAGATGAGACATCGACGGAGTTCACAGAGGATGCACGCCAAATCGATTTGAAAATAGAAACGGTTAAGGTAGACATGAAGAAGATGCCCATCAAGGAAAATATCGTAAAGGTATCCGAGCTGAAACAATTGCAATAGGAAGTAAAAAATCTGCATGACAAGGAGAAGAGCAGGAATGATGAGGTAATATCACACCAATCAGAAACCAAATGAGTTGTAGGGCTTCTTCATCATGTATAGCAGAAGCTCCAGCATATTACTAAATCACTAGAAGAAGTACCATTGGAACATATCAGTTCTAACCATGTTGAGAAATTGGACAAGAAAGCGAAGGAGGTATGCAAAGAAGTTTCCCAGGTGCAAGGAATTTTGAAGGCAATTCAAGACAAGGTTGGTACTGGGGCATAGCCAGCACCAGAAGTGTAAATTTTTTGACTCTGTTGACCACCTTGGCTGTGCACCAAGGGAGTATAATCCCTCACCGACTATGGAAACATGGTTATAGTAGTTACACATTAAGATATCTCGGGTGAGACTGTGCTTGCCTTGCAGGTGTTCCTGACTGGGATTTCTCTGTCAGGCTGATGTCTTTGGGTGTTTTGTTGGTTTTGTGGGTTTTTTGAACTTGGGTCACGAGAGTGAGGAAAAGTAGGACAACAAATAGTTTCATTTCTGGGACCCTTAATCATTTGAGTCAAGGAAAATGTTGTGGCATCCGACAAAGAAGGAAATCGAGCATTGGATGGAGTTTAAGATGTTAAAATTTGCACAAGAAGAGTGCAGGATCGCGGTTGAGCACATAAAAATGGTTAGACCAATACCTGTACATTGATATTCATGAGATATTATTTGCAGAGTTTCCTATTGTGCTGCATGAGTGGTTGTCAACATTGGCAACTTGACAGACAAAATTCTAGTGATGGGAAGCGGTCGAGTGGAGTGCTCAGTTGATCCACAAGTTAACCAGTGTAAGTAACCCCATCTATAGAGCTATTGATTTTTGGGTCAACATTATTTTGCAATGATATATCACTGAGTTTGCAGTAGAGAGGATAACCTCATATAGTGAGGTGGAAAGAAAATTTTTCCAAGGACCCTGATAGAGGTACTTGTTATCTATAAGTACATGGATAAATATGCTTGTGTATGGGAAGGGAATTTTGTAGTTGAGTAATTGATTTGCATATCTAGAGGAGGGGATATGTTGCATATTACCTATAAAGAAAATAGGAAATGGTGAGTTGAGATGTTCCTAGGAAGTACATAACTTGAACTAGAAGCTGGATTCCTGAGTGGAAGAAGATTTCGGTTAGGAAAAAGAAGAAAGACAGTAGAAGGTAGACGAAACCCTAGTATGTTCGAAGAAAGTAGGTATGACATCGGGGCACAGCTAGATGAAGGGTCTTGCGACAAAGAGGAAGGCTATAGCTCAATTTATTACGGAGTAGAAGAATCCAAAGAGCCTACAGAGACACCAAGATAAGGACGCAACTACACCACACCAAGAGTATCGCCAGAGGTAAGGCCTAGGGCCTCATCTCCTGAAAGAATTGTTAATACTGATAGTGATAGTACTGCGACTAGTGCATAAGGAAGTCCACCTCTAGTAGATTGTTCATTGAAAATCCCTGACGCCAACTCAATGGATGGGGTAGATATTATATTACCCACATTCAATGGGAATGGAGCAGAAGATCTAGAGCAAAATTGGTTCCTTTGCGAAGATGTTTGGACGGTTCTCCAAGTTCACAATATGGACATAAGGAAAGCGCAGATGATCATGACTCCACTGGGACATGCGCTGGACTGGTTTATGAAGTTTTCCATAGTACCAGTAGGAAACCCACAGAAGACCCTTGATGAGATTTGACTCATGATGATTTATGAGTTCAAAAAACCTAAATATGAGTCGTAGTGTATCACTGAGATCAAGGAGATAAAGCAGTTACCGACGAAGTCCGTATGGGACTTCGATCATCGGTTTAAAACTTTGATGGCCAAAGTTAGTTTCCAAATGTCGAATGTGCAACATAAATAGTGGTTTATTTCTGCACTATTACCACACATTCGATCTCCTTTCATGCAACAGAAGATTGTGTCATAGACAAAAGCGCTAGAAATAGTGATGAAGGTGGAATCCTCACTGATCAGAGATGGCGGTGCAGGAATGATGCACATTCAGTCGCAGTTGTCTAATCTGATAGTGCAGCTCTAGGATATTAAGAAGGGAAAATAATTCTAGGAGGACTTATGGTGTACGAGATGTAGATTAGAAGCACATCACAAGGGTATTTGTCCATTGTACATGAACTATATCTCATCGGGTGCGCCTAATCCATTGAGTACCCAAGGACTACCCTGGTGCCAAATATGCTAGATTAGGGGGAATCATGACGAGGACTGTCTATACTTGCAAAAGATTGTAAGTACCCCATCCAACCTTTTCTGTAAATTTTGCAAATCAGTAGGGCATGATGAGAAGGATTGCAGAGCATACCGGCTACTGAAGGAGAATACAATATAAACCTACTTGATGAAGAACGACGGACAAGCTCAGGTTGAAAAAGTGCAAGTGCACTACCAGCCTGTGTATTTCCCACAAAATCAGTATCATCCCCAATACCCGCATAATAAATATGCACCATAGCAACCACACCATCAAGGTAGGGGAGGTGGAAATTTTAGAGGAAGAGGAGGAGGAGGATTTGTCAGAGGAAGAGGTCAAGTTATGTGCTATAAATTTGGACAGTCAAGACATTATGCTAGAGACTGTCATGAACCTGTAAAGACATGTCCATATTGCAAAGCGTAGGACCATAATGTGGAACAATTTCCACAATTGATTGCCAAGTGGAAATATCAAACGGTCGGAGGTCCTAACCCTGTGCATAATCCCAATCCAAATCCTAACCCAAATGTTCAAATGATTGCTACTTAGATGAGGGAGCCAAACATTGTTGTCATAACATGAAGGGGGTGCTACGACTGGAGCCGATCATAATATACGACAAGAACAACCACAAGTATGATTCACGGTGCAAAAGAAAGTACCATTCAGCGTTCAAAGACAAAAGCAAGTATTTTTGGACGTGCGACCAGAATTTGTAGATCTAGAACAATCGTTGAGCTCAGCTAAAGTTAGGGAGATTCATGAATGCTTCCAATAGCTATTCCAGAAGAAAAATCCAAAAAATGTTAGTAAGCTCAATTCATTTCTTTCAAGTTGCTTAGCACTAATTCAAGATAAATATGCTGTCGGAGAACTACAAGAACTGATAGAAGAAACCCCAATAGAGTCACAAACTAGAAGGAGGGTTAACCATGTCAAAAATAATTTCAAAATGGGGAGTGAGCTAAGAATGACTACACAGATAGGGGAATATGACATGGATTACATTATTATATATCTGGGGTCAGACGTCAATATTCTGACATGACAAACATGGGAGAGCATGGGAAATCCATGCTTGGACTAGTCCCTTGTCTAGTTGAGGCTTTCGAATAAGGATAAGGTCCTACCAATTGGTAGGATAAGTCAAGTATCTGTCGACATTGAGGGGTTGCGTACATTTACAGACTTTGAAGTTATCAACGTTGTCGATGACACGAACCCATATCCCGTGCTTCTGGGGATAGATTGGGAAATAGATAATCAGAGCATCATAAATTTTAAGAAAAGAATCCTCTCACTCAAGGATGATGAGTTGAGGGTAGTGTCTCCCATTGATCCACTGGAGGGAAAAATATATGTTGAACTAGTGCATAGTGAAGGGTAGGGTGACTATCTAGACCATATCTATAATGTCAACACCTTACAAGAGGATTACATCAATCCTACAACAGACAGGAACCTGAGATGGGGAAATAGTAGTTCTTGCACATTAGATTCAAAAGAGGCCTTGGAGAATTAGAAAAATAGACTACATGAAGTCTCTATGAGGTGATGCACCAGGATTACTAGATCTGTGCGATGAGTGGAGAATAAGTCGAGGGAGTTACCCACATATGAGGGATTGCCTAATATTTCGACCTTTCTCAGTGAGTTTGAAGGAATGGTAACATAACCACCATGTTTATCTGTGTTAGACTATGTGTTGAAATATATGCCCACTAGATGGTGGGGTACACACAATAAATCTATCTATGAATGGACACAATGCAGAAGATTGATGGAATTTAGGTTTGACAAAGAAGTCACAGTCTTGAGTCAGAAATACATAGGGATGTCAAACCTTATCGAGCACCTCAATAAATGTCGCACAACATTTGCATAATACCCACGATAGGAATGGATCCATCATTTCAAACATACATTGGAAATGACACCCAAGAGCTGGTATACATCCATGGAGTTGAGACAAGGAGCTCAGGATTGGGACGAGGTGGTTAAAAAATTCACACACACCTTCACATTTACTAATGAGTAGCCGATAGTCGATGCTGTGATCCAAACGATCAAGGAGAATATATTCACTGAAATCCCTGTCAAAGTGGTGAATTCCCACCAGTGTAGTGCGACCATCTAGTAATGGATGGCTTATTACAATCTGGCTGGAGAACCAGATGATGATCCAACTTACATTAACATACCCGAATCAGAGGGTATGCGTGAGGTAGAAGGAATTGCTATTTTGAGTGAACAATTACTCAAGCTACTAAAAATCAAGAAAGTTAACATTGGTTCACCGAAAAACCCGAAGTTTGCCAATATAGGAGATTACTAGGATGATGAAACATTATCAAAGATCATAGACTTGCTGCATGAGCTTCAGGACCTATTCCCTACCAAATTCTTAGAGATGAAGGTAATAGTGGGAGACCTGGGGGAGATGAAAATACCCCTAAAACCAAATGCTAAAACAGTTAAACAACGACCTTATAGGTTGAATACAAGGTAAAAAGAGAAGGTTAAATATGAGTTGGACTGCATGCTTGACACAGGAATTAGTGAACCTTTAGAAGAATTAGAATGGATGAGCCCTATACTAATCTAGGATAAAATGAAAAAGGGGGAAGTTAAAATCTGTGTCGACCTGAGGAAGCTAATTGATCCATGCCTGCATGAGCCATTCCCAACTCCATTTATAGATGAAGTACTTGAAATAATCGAAGGGAAGGAGATGTATTCATTCACTGACGACTTCTCTGGCTATCACCAAGTAAGAATAGCGAGGATGATCGACACAACATGACATTCATCATAGAATGGGGATGCTATAAATATATGGTAATTCCCTTTGGACTCAAGAATGCACCTGCTATTTTTTCTAGAATAGTAGTTTCTGCTTTTAAATATTTCATACATAAATTTCTCGAGGTCTACTTTTATTATTGGACCTTTTTTGGTCTAGCAAGAGACTATATTGAGAGTCTACTCATGATGTTGGGCCACTGTCTCCAGTACCAGATCATGTTAAATTCAAAGAAATGTATTTTTTGAGCACCATTTGGTGTACTGTTGGGACATGTGGTGTGTCAATATAGAATTTTGGTTGACATAGTAAAGGTTGCAATTATCCTTGACTTGCCACCACCTACATCGGTCACGCAACTCAGATCATTGTGAAAATCATGCCCAGCTCAAGGGTGGCATTTGTGTTGAGAGATTGATGAACACAACTGGCCTATGGTTGGGTGGAACGTTGCAACGACATAGCTAGTTGTGGGACAACTTCATATTCAAAGATAAGTATTCCATTGTATTATTTCTGCACTGTATTTTTTTATGAATATGCTGAATGGTTGTTAATGATTTCATTAGATTTACTGTTGATTAAATGTTCCTACATTTGCATTGATATATTCCTTGTATGTTTCAATGCATTTTGATTATGATTATGGAGTCTAGAATCCTAGTTATAGAGTCAGAATGCATCTGAATTAAGTGTTTCCACACTTCGGAATCCGCCTGTGGAAGGTGGAAGGTGGGAGGAAGAAAGAGAAGTTGAAAACAAGGAAGAATGTTGTGTTTCCGCACACCGAGATTTTCCTGTGAAAGGTGGAAGAGGAAAAAAAAGAGAGCCAAAAGTCCTAAGTAAAATTTGTATTTTCGATTCCCAAAGTCCGTTGTGGAGGGTGGAAGTCGGAAAGTAGAAGTTGGAAAAATAGAAAAATTCCTAAGGAAAATTTGGATTTCCGATTCTCGAAGTCTGTTGTGGAGGGAGAAAGTCGGAAGGCAGAACTCCGAAAAATAGAAAAATGCTAAGGTAAAAATTTGGATTTCCAAACCCTGAAGTTCGAAGTCGGAGGTCAAAAGTCAGAAGTCAGAAGTCAGGAAACTGAAATACAAAGCCATCATTTCATGGATTTCTGCATTCTGAGGTCAGAAAGTGGAAGTCGGAAAGTCGAAAGCTGGAAGTCAGGAAATCAAAAGATAAAGCCATCGTTTCATGGATTTCCTCATTCCGAGGTTAGAAAGAGGAAGTCGGAAGGTCGAAAGTCAAAAAGTGGGAAACTGAAGAATCAAGTGGTTGTTTCAGAAATTTCTGCATTTCGAGGTCGAAAAGAGGAATTCAGAAATGCAGAAGGCCAGAAGGTGAAAGTCAGAAAATCCAGTTTTAGTGGGGAAACAACTTTTCCAATTGCAGAGTGGATTTTTCCACTGCATAATGATTGTTATAGTGATGTTTATGCTTAAGCATGACTATTAAAGGATGAACTTGACCCATGACTGTGTTCAAAGAAGAGAGAAATAGAAGAATCAAGGTTCTTTAAGAAATTTTAAATTATTCCACATATCAGTCAGGTGTATGGGCACCGGGTACATGGTCATCGAGCTATCAGGTTAGCATCAGAGCAGGATTAGCAGTTGCGTTTAGCCTCAAAGGAAAGAGGGGATGTGCCAGGAATGAGGATCCTGAGATTTTCTAAATCAAACATGATATCAGAGAAGGTGTTCAGGCCTGCTTCAAACCTAGGAAGCTTCCATTTATGAACTAGAAGCAATTGGGTTCAACATATGTCATGGTATTCTTTCCTTTCTCCCTCTAGATTTTGTCCAGAGATGCACCCAAATAAAGTGCACATGTCGAAGTGGAGAGTTTTTGAATTGGTTTTATTTCTAATTGAAGTGTTTTTTGTAGTGTTTTTACTGGTAAATCAAAGAATTCCTAAGAATTTCCTTGAAGCTGCAAGATGGAGAATTCAATTGCTTGAATACCTAGGATCCTCGCACCCTTCAACTATGTTGATTGGAGGGCTAATATGCATATAGTGTTATGCAACGAGGGTCTATACAGGGTCACCATGGGTAGAGAGCTTGAACCCCAACACCCTCTTGAGAAGTCGAAGTATCTGAACAAGCTGGATGAAACATTTGTCTTAATGTGCATGCACATATCCAAGGAGTTACTATTCCATCTGGAATGGACTAAAAACTCCAAAGGAAGTATGGGAGAAGCTCAAAACCTTGTTTGGAAAGTAGGATGAGCTGAGAGGCCATATTATGGAGAATGAGCTGATTGCACTACAACCTAACAACTTTGAAACTATATAGAAATTCTTCTCAAAATTCAAATCCTTTGTCATGCAGGTCAAGCAGTGTGGGATTGAAAAGAAGGATGAGCAATTAGTGCTCTCAATTTTGATAAAACTTGGCCCAAAATTTTGAGTGTTCGTATTCACCTTTCACTTCGGGAGTTGGAAAACTCATAATTGGAAAATTCCATCACTTGATGCCTTCACAAATTCTCTTATTCAGGAACAAGACAAGATAATACATATTATAGCCCTCAAATCCTACACAAATCAATATCTATTGGTTGGGGAGACAAAGAATGCACAATAAAGGAGCAAACTGAAAGGAAAATTTAAGAGGAAAACTCAATTCAAGCCTAAGGAAGAGTTTGATCCATCAGATGAAGCCTCAGGATCTAAGACATACAAACATTAGAGGTTTGATAAGGGAAAGTGATCCTATTGTAAGAAAGGAAACCATACAGAGAAAGGTTGTATGAAGAATACCATAGATCATATGTCAAGACTCCTTCAACAACCCGATATTTCCCTCCCTGAAGGTGCAAGGAAGGTTAACTCTTGAAACACAACTGAAGATCATGATAGATTCCATGCATTGAACGATGGATTTGCAAAATCTCATGCCTTTCTCATTGATTCAGGAGCCTCCAATCACATGATTTCATCCAAAGAATCAGTCTCTTCATTAGAAATAACTGATGGTCCAAGTATTCACATGGGAGAAGAAACCCAAATCCAACTTGAAGGGAAGGGTTCAATCAAACTAGAGCATGGAGTGTTCAAGAATGTCCTCTATGTTCCCTCCTTGGCTGTAAATTTGTTGTCTGTATACCAGATGAGTCATAAAGACTCACCAAAAACAAGTTGTATTTGATCCTGAATCCGATGGATATCTCATATATCTCAACTGAGAAGCTGAAAGTGAAAGGTTTTGCAAACCATTCCTCCAAGGAATATGAATTCTCACACTTTCTTCTATACTCATATCCAGTGCAATCTCAACTACCATTTGAAAGGGAAGGTAAATTCATTCCACCTAAAACTTTTGCGTATGATAATGTTTTCATTAATGTTTCAGATTTGGAATCCAAAGTAGAGGACCAAGTGTAATTGAAGATAAAGTTCAATCAGATCTACACCCAGATACATCCCTACTCCCAATCCTAGGCCTAAATGGGATCAAAAGGTTATTGCAGCTGCTGGGAACATGACTAGAGAGTCATCTGACAAGATGAGAACAAGATATCAGTTTCAAAATGAGAGCCTTTCTCTATGTCATGAAAGTATGCTTTTCCCACAGAGGAGCTACAAATTTCCAGAGAGATGCTACTTTGTGGTAAGGTATGATTAGCAATCCCGCTCACTAAAGAACAATAATACATTGTATCATGTCACTCTTCCTCTAGAAAGAAGAGACAAAAGAAATTTTATACATGACAAATTGAAAGGAAAAATATACATGGAAAGGAAAAAGGGGTACACTAATTCTCTCTTGACATACAACCTGAGGAATCCATTGTTTTGGTGTTTCCTCCCTTCGACCCAGGTTTAGACCTTCTATTGCATGCAAAAAATCCCAAGATATTGTCTTGAAAAAGAAAGGCTCATCCAGGAGCACCTGCGAAACATATGCAGTCTCACCTGAGATATCTCTTATGGGTAACTTCTAGAACCAAGTTTCTATAGTTGGCTGGGGATTTCTTCTCCCTTAACATCTTACTAACTCACCCAACTGAAGCCGATGGTGTAATGATTAACCTTACTGTGCACATATAAGACACTACTTAACTTCTTTGTCACAGATATTATAAGAGTAGTATAAAATTAACACACAAGTTATCTATCAATAGTGTGACACATTCCCAAGAGAAGTCATTCATAAGAAAATGCATAAATGCTTAATCACAATATACATTCCTGAAACAAAAACACATTCATCATATACATTCATCTGACATAAACATATTCATCATCTTCTCAATGACACAACATTTAACGTGGAAACCCATACGAGAAAAAATACAAAGGCGCTCTTCATTTGGCATGAGAAATATATGTCACCTTTCTTCTATGCACTTAACTGCATACTTTATTCTAGATATTCTTCTATTTTCTATATAGACTTCACTCTTCTCTCATGCTCCCTATTCTTCGATCATTCAATCTTCTCCTACTTGACTCTACTATTGATACACACACATCTTGGAGAAAATACTCTTCTCTATACTTCTATGCACTCAAATACAAAATATTCAACTCTTCTTACAGACCCAAAACAACTAACTGACTCTCTAAGTGAGTTGACTAGGTAATTAGGTAAGCAACCCCCACACAACCTGGGTTCTTCTTTCTTATAGGCTCTTACACGTCGTTATCTACCGACTTCATTAAGATATCCAACATGCTCCATTCCTATTCTAGTTACACTTGTAAGTAGGAACTTGCTATACCTAAATCCTATCACCATCATGTGATGAGATCCTTAACTTCGATGTTTTCCCTTAATCCCAACACTTGGAGTGGAAAATTGCTCTGTTTGTCAATTCTACTTGAAAAAACCTAGAACTGCGCTTACCATATGGATGATGAGTGGTACCTTGCTTAGCACCACCTGTATCCTGTTATAGAGAAGCAGTTCCACCACCTATAGTATTTGTTCTTAAAGCCGTTCTCATCTAAATTGCTCTGTCATAAGGGAACAAAAGCGGTACCCTATGTAAAATGGGAAAAAGAGAAGTTTCTCGAGGCTTCTAGATCATGAGCCTCATGTCCTCCCTTATCCCTATCATTAAGGGTTAGTTTGAGCTCAAGATCCCCCTTGATAGGATCTTGGAGCCACCTCAACCACCATTCTCTCAACTATCCCTATCCATTGAGCCTTATAAATACAAGCTCATATCCATAATTGAGGGGGAGAATTATAGAGGTATTGTTATGCTGTTGAGTTGACTACCTAGTCCAAACCATTGGAGAGCATAGAGAGAAAACTTGAAGCTTATGGGGATGAAGTGTTTGTCTCATGGAGGAGCTTGTCGACACTAAGGAAATGGTTTACATTCTTAATGCAAAGATGATTTCCGTCCCACATTTCTGTTGTTTTGATTTCACATGCATATGTTGCTCGATTCCTTAGTCACTAGCATGGATATGTAGATGATTTTCTAGTAACTTTGACGTGCTTGTATGCTTGATATGTTTGCAGGTATATAGGTTCATAATCAAAGTAGTATTCTAGGTGTCTATAGCATTTAGGGAAGGTCTTCATCCTTTGTCGTTCACTCATTTGTTATGGATTTGATCCATTCAGACCAGAGGAACAACTTCTGTCTGTAGAAGGTGCAATATTCCCAATAACAAATTTGGCGACTCCACTGGGGAACTGTGCAAATCTTAGTTGATCTAATCTTCCTCAGTCCTTGAACTCTTGTCCAAATCCAGGCTCCATCTCGAACTCTCTTCAGTCAGATATGCCATCTGACTTAGTGAATTTTGGTTTGAAACTTTCAGATCTGAACTATTTCGACTTTATATGCTCTCTTTTACTGTCAATTCATCAATCTTTTCCTTGATATGATCAAATTTTAACTTGATTTTTCGTTCTCCTTGTGTTTTGAATCTATTTAGGGAACCGCACATGTGCTGTTGGCAACAAGCGGTGCCACCGCCTGAACTCTATTAGCCATAAGTGGTGCCACTACCCGAGTCCCATTATCCAGAAGCGGTGCTCATATAGAACCGCTCTGTCAAGACCCCTCTAGCACGGTGCCAGATAGGCCTTGTTCTAGAACTAGTTTTTTATCATTTTTTGCAAAAATTTGAGTTTGTTTGCTTTTAGCCCTGCACTATTAGGCTTGTGTGTTAGAATCTGAATGCTCATGGTTGAAAATTCTGTGGTAAAAGATTTGTTTGGTTGAATAATTCAAAAGCTATATTAGGCTTGTTGATTATTCATTTGCTTCTATGCTTGTTGGTTGTGATTGTGAAAGGAATTTTTTGAAAGCTTAGGTCTCAGTTAGTTCTCTTTTCATATATTTTATAAAGACTGAAAGAAAAACCATTTGATTAGCATCTTGATTTCATTTTTTTTCATAGAGGACTTCTTTTTTGCTTTTAAAAAGAAATTTTTTTGATTGAGATTAGGTCATTATCATTATTGAGCATAAGGCATTGGATCTCTGATTAGCCTCACAAGATTTCAAGTTCTCTGTGTTCTTTTGTCTCTCTTGTATTAATACTATCTCACCAAAAGAAAAAATAGTGTAGTTTTAAGTTAGATCTATCTATGTTTCAAGAAAAATAAAAAAAATAGAGTGCATATGCATGTAGAGTGCTTGTTGTTTTTATTTTAGGAAAAGAGACTCTTACCCTTTTGATTTCTTTCAAAAAAGAAAATAAGTTTGGAATGTGTTTGTTTGGGAATTTTTGGTTTTCAAAAGGAAAATAAAATATTCTCTTTTCCTCCTGTAGGTAGGCAAACCACGAATGATAAAGTGAAATATTTGCATCTACATTCTACATGGTTTTACTTTTTCTGTCAAAATTCCATGCGTTCACCTAACTGTCCACTTTAAAATTAATGGTAGTTATAGGCTAAAATTTACATAGCAATTTGAGTGCTAAGCTAGAGACGTATTCGGGCGTCGTTAAGCATAGGAGATGTCATTACTCGTTCGCATTACATCTCGAGACTCACGTGGTTCTTCCACGTACCGTCGGTATATTGAACAGCCTTTCACGTACCCTTGAGGTATATAGAAAGGTACTTCACGTACTCGATTGTATATAGGAAGGCCCCTTGTGAACGGTTATGAATTAGACAACACTACTACCAATTTGAGCTCCCACATACCTTGCATATATCTGGAGACCCCACTAGGATACCTTATCTATTTGAGAAAAGTCCTTTGGCCATCTTGCTTGGAGCTATATACTGAAAACAACATTCGGGGAGATTGATACGCATGTATCCTTGAGGTATATTGCGAGTGCAACCTTCTTGACAATCATGGTGAGAGACCTGACTATCTGAACTCCTCCTATCATTTAAGTTTGCTTGTTTGGCCTATAGCTTGAGTAGGGAAATTTTTGGTGTGTTTTCTAGTTTTGAGACCCTAGGTTAGATAGGAACTATACAAACTGGCTGACCTAAGACATTCCAGAAGAGTATGGGGCTTGCCACCTGATTTTATTCCTGTTTCAGGAGAAAATCCTATGGAAGCTATCGACCAAGGAGCTGCTACCAAATCCCAAGTGGGAGAAAATGTGGTTGCAGAAAGTGGAGATCCATATCCTTCGCACTCGCCTCCCTTGGTCCAACAACCTTCTCGGGGTAATACTTCATTCCATTCTCCCATAGAAGGTCATGTTTATGATACTACCCATCCAGATTATGGTCCCAATGCTCCATTTTGGGATACCTCTATAGGACAAGCCATTTCCTCATTTGGCACCCGTTTAAACTTTTCTGAAGAAGTTTCACCAAATGAAGAAGAACGTAGACAATACTAGGAAGCTATTCTTCATTCACAAGAAATTGAGAAGAAAATAGACAACATATTGGGCACAACACCACCTCGTTTCGCAGTTGTTCCTGTGGGATATCATTCACTTGCTAATTCTATGAGACCCATTGAACTGATTCTAGATCACACTGTGACTCCACATAATCCAGGTCAAACTACCAACCCCACTACCTCCCATATTATGTCTATTCAAAATCCTCCTAGGTCTTCCGCACTTGGGGCTGAACATTCAATTCCTGTTTCATCAATACCTTCTAGTGCCGGGGGGAAACCCTCGGCACAACCTACGTTATCGGTCACTGGAATTGTAGCTAGTTGTTACAACTGATTTTACCACACATGGTGAATCACATTTTTATGGCCTTCCTTGTCCCTCTGCAGACTCCTTAGACCCCATGGACCATTTTTGTACCCTTGATGTTTCTAAGATCATCCATAAAAACATGCAAAAATTTCCATATGCGACTTTTAAACCCTTTCTCACGTATATACACGGGTTTGACCCCTAAAACCGTGTACATCGAGATGTGTGCAAAAGACCAAATTCTTTTGGATTTTTCCTTGATGTGGATTCGACTCACTTTTCTCCTGACCTTCCATATTCCTTGGGATCGCTCGGATTCAACCTTTCATTACCCCATTGAAGAGCTATATAAGGAACCCTTTGGATACATTGAAGGCATGATGAATTGAGAGCAAGAGAGCTATAGTCCATTGTTGCCAGAGCTTATACTTGAGTTTGCATCCCTTTGTCCCTTAGAGCAATTTTTTGTTCTTCCCAAGCTTTCCTTTTGCTTGTGAGCTTGCTATCGAGAGACGGAGGATTGAAGTGGTGGAGGCCCAAGTGGGGGACTTAGTTTCTCCGATTCGCAGACATGCCGACAGAGGTTGTCTCTATTGTAATCTCTGTTTTATATTAATAGAAATATCTTTTCCTGTCCAATAATGTGTATTTGAATGAATATTTGATCCATGGATGTTTTCAAATGCTTATATGTTATTGATTATATATGCTAGAGTAGGTCTAACATGATTAGAAATATCTTTTCCTATCCAATAATGTGTATTTGAATGAATATTTGATCCATGGATGATTTCAAATGCTTATATGTTATTGATTATATATGCTAGAGTAGGTCTAACATGATTATATATAGCATGCTTGTCTTGTTTAATGAATGTTGAGGAAGCAATTTATCAATTCAAGCTGGAGTTGGAAAGCTCAACGGGGATCTACATCAACTGTCTGGAATAAGGTACGAATCGAGATCCTTTAGTGTTAGATATTTGGTTTCTCTTGCATATAGGAAAGGATTGATTTATGGAATCAAGTTGTCTGTTGTGGTACCCCAAGCCATAGGAATTTCTCTTCGTAACAGAATTGGTGACTCCACTGGGGAGTTCCTAGTAATTGTCCTTTGGGGGTTTTTATCAGCATTCAATGTTTTGGCATTGCTCTGATTTCTCTGTTTCTGAGTTGGGTCTGGGGGCATGTTTTCTTGGTAGTGTCTGATTGGTGTGGATTTTGTCTTAGCTTATCTGTTTGCCTTCATTTTTATACATTTTTCTTCCTATACACAAGTTTTTAACTCATAGTTGCGTATACATGCGGTTTTGACTGCTATATCCACGTACATACTGCTATATCCACGTACATACGCGGGTTTTCTGCATACAATCGCATATGCCTGAAGTTTTTATTTTTAGAGGAAGATTGATTGTTGCTGGGTGAATTTTGATGATTGTCGAGTCTCCTTTGATACTGCTAGAGTCTGTATACACCTCTGTTTCTGACTCTTGTCATTGCATTTTCAATTTTTTGTTTTGGGATTAGTGCATTAGAGTTCTTTTACCTTAGTACTTTTCGTGAGTGCTATTTAATTGTGCTTGCAAAGTAAAGGGGTGGTAGAATCATTCTTTTGATTTGATATCTCATTTTTATTCAAAAAATCCAAAAATATTTGCTTCTTTGCATCATTATGCATTGCACTTTGCACTTTGCATGGTACTTGCACTAGGTTTGCTTAGAGAATTATTAGTCAAGATTTCATATAGGAATGCTTGCATTTGTCATTTGAAGAAAATTTTGCACTTCACGTAGTAGCATGCCCTATTTTTCATTCGACACAATGCATTTGCATTGATTGTTAGGTGTGCATTTTACTTCATGTTGCATCATAACACCATTGGTTGCACGGTCATCTACCTTTTTTGAGTAATAAAGCCAAATAAAATCAAAGCTTAATTAAAATGGATTACATTATTTTCTTTGATAGGGTACACCAACAAGATTAGGTTTTAGGGTCTTGGAATAGTTCATTGTGAGTAAATTCTCCAAGACCACTAACCAACAACATGTATGTGTCTGTCCAGGTGAGAGTGTGAAATTCCTTAGTATAATTAGTGTTTCTCAGGATCCTCCTCTTACAAGGGAGTTAAGCGTGAGTCAGTGTGAGCGGTTATTGATTGGGATGACCCCTAGTCATAACTGAGTAGCACCGAAGATATTTCCAGCATTGTATTCATATCTGGGGGATCTTTTGAGAGTTTCAGGATTTTCTACCCTGCCGATACGATCAATCCCACCTGCAACTGTCTGCTTGAGCATTGATTATATTGAGGTGACCTTAGTTTCCTTACCTAGGTTATAGAGGGGGTACTTTGCAAGGGTTATTCAGCAGGTGTCCCGGCTAGGTTGGGGTCGGACAACACAGTCGCTATATGTGTTGAAGCTGAGGGCCACAATAATTGGTTAAGAACCTCTACGTGTTGTGTATGGGAGTATTAAGCCTCTCCTAGGCGAGACATACCCGCTTCATTCGGGAGCTCACATATCCTACCCTTGTTTGTTTATGATTGGATTTAGATTATATTGGTGTATGCTCTATGCACACTAGATTTCTTAGGGTTTGAGTAAGTAGAGAGTATTTTTCATTTTTTGATTCATTGTGGATTTGGGTGCGGCACCCCATCATTCTTGTTGTTTAGCAGGACTTCCGCCTTATACATCTCCTCCTCCTTGGGGAGAGAGAAACAAACAGTCCAGGAGAACTACTTCTCACACTGATTCACACACTATGGGAGATCATGAAGATGAAATTCCTGAGTTGTCTTCTCCACCTCAGGAGGTTGGGGAAGAAAATATTATTTCTATAAATGATCCTTCACCTAATATACCTACACACTCTAGGTTCGATCCTTCACATGATATACCTACACACTTCGGGTATGATCCCTCATTCACAAGTCGTCGGTATTGGATGCCGGGTGATGAGACTCATCATGAACCTACGAGCACTAGTTATGTTAGTTATGGCATGTCTGGTATCCCTACACATGATCTGACACATCATGCGAAGTCATAATTTGATCCTAGAACTATGCCTAGGGGCATTCCCATTCCTTTCCATGCAGAGAGATTTGGGAGCACGAGTCACATTGCACCCTCCATCCTGGCAGTGGAGGCTACATCTCACATTCATCCTATATCTAGTGTTAGTAGTCCTATTCAGATATTAGAACCAAGACAAGTGATGGTAGGGAATACCACTTACATAGTTTCACATATCCCTTCATCTTTTATTCCTAGTTGTTTGAATGCTATTCCTCCCCATCATTCACGTGGTCCTTCGGGCCGAAATGTTGCTACGAGTCATGTGCATACTGCTGCTACTCGCGTAGTTGTGTCTCAGAGTCAAGTACCTCCTGTTGTCTCGGAAGGTCGTATTCCTACTTCTATAGGTCATATTCCTACTTCCAAAATGTCTATTCCTACCTATGGAGTTTCTCATGGGGCTTCTTATGGACCATATTATGGACCAAAATATGCATATAGTTATTCACCTTATGGGTACGGGTATCAACAACCCACTTACTCCCCAAATTATGGCTTTGTAGCCCCAAAAAGTCAAGGTACACCACATTATGGTGCTTCCATGCCACCCTACACGGGTCAAACAAGAGGAGGATACTATGGCCATGGCCATGGTGGTTACAGTAATTAGTCCTATGTGAACCAAAATTATTAGGGAGCATCTCATAGACCTGTTCAACCTAGGCTCCCTTTCCTCGCAATGTTAAATTTGCCTGACTTGTCGAGACTAACGAACGATCTGATATCTTATGACCCGGCTTGGCCAGCTGTCCCTACGAAGCTTCCCTTGGACATCCCCCAATTCGAGGGCAAACCAGGAGAAGATCCTAGTGAACATGTTACTACATTTCACCTTTGGTTCTCTTCTAATTCCTTACACAAATATTCAATCCGTTTAAGGCTATTTCAATGCACCCTTATAGGGCCTACAGCGAAATGGTAAATAGAGTTACCAGGGGGGGAATTCACTTTGTTCAATGACCTAGATATGAATTTTATCAACCACTTCCAGCTACCAATGCGTTACAACATTGGTACAGAACTCTTGTCGACATTTCGGCAAGACAAAGCCACGCATATCTTGGACCATATCCAAGAGTCTCGTAGATGGAAGAGATTGCTTAAAGTTCATACCGACGGAGTTTCTCCTCGAATGGTTCCTTAAATCGTTACTACCTTATATAGCGAAGTATGTTTCTACATCTGGAGTTCAAAACGAGAAACAAGCCATTTTTAGGGCACAAGAATTGGATTTGATTTATGCTCAATCCGGTTTGTTATATGAGATCATTCCTAATGCTCTACGTTCTAGTTTTGACCCTAAGATCGAACCTGGACCACGTGTCGATGGCATTGTTGGTTGTATGAGTACCAAACCTGTAGATTCAGTTGTGAAACAGGTGAGTCAATTGTCTATCAACCAATCTACCTCGGGACAAGCCATGGCTTCGTCTCAACCCACCCAAATGGTGAGTGTGCTTTCGGTGCAATCGTCGGACTAGAAGGGTAACCAACAACCCAGAAGGAATAAGAAGAAGGGTAAAAACAATCATAAGGGTGGGAATAGGAATGAAAATTCCAATTCTAATGATAGGAATGCCCGAAATGCTAGGGGGCACAAGCAGCATAAACGTAAGATTAATTTTCCTTGTAATTTGTGTAACGATGACCACCTCACTCACTTGTGCCCTCGGATAGAATAATCCTCTAGGTTTATAGCACAGGGCCAAACTGTGCTAACTAACCCTTTACCTCATAATCAAAATATGAACTTGAGGACCCATGATCAGTCTGGTGGAGATCAAGATCCACTGGAAGCTAGTAATGGTCATGGTTGCATCAATATGGTGCATGCTACTAAGGTTATGACTCGTGCAAAGGACTATGGTTCATCACAACCAGACCTTGGAAAGGAACCTTCTCCACCCGGGAGTCCTTTGCATATTGAAAACCCTGTGGATAAACCTGAAGTTGCACCTCACATTCTTAAGGGAGTCCTTAAGTGTCTAGGGCACAATACTAATGCCCGAGCTGCCCAGAACTATTTGTTGTCAAGTATTTGGGCCACACTCCTTGTGTGATGTCTGCACTCGAAGTACTTTAGAGTTGTCCTTTGCAAAGGAAGGCTTTTCTTTATGATCTTGGTGTTAACGATGATCACTCTTCCTCTGTCATCAAATTTGAAACCGCAGGACTACAACCTCGCTTTCCTTACTATGTGTCTCTCTTGATTCATGTAGAATGTCTTAACAAGACCGTCAAATGCACTGTGATTGACGAATGCGATGCTGCTTCCATGATGTCTTTGGCTTGTTGGAAGGGTTTGGGTTCCCCTGAGTTGTCTAAATTTGGTACCATGTTCACTGCATTTGATGTTATATCATTTTGGCCTCATAGCATTCTTCCTTTTCTTAAGGTCCATTTGCGAGGGAAGACCATCACGATCGAGCTCGAGGTGGTTGATGCGCCCCTTGACTACAGTCTGTTACTGGGTAGGAATTGGATGTACAGTATGCAAGACATAGATTCTTCACTATTTTGAGTTGTATGCTTTCCATTTAATGGGAAGATAGTTACAATTGATCAAATGTTGTTCAAGAATCCGTGTGTTACCGCATCTTCGGGAGCTTCTGTCTCGATTGTCGCGCACTCTCAGTCGGAAATTGGGAGTGTGGGTGTTGGCATGTACCCATCCCTTATGGAATCATTTAGTTGTCTTGCACTTGTTCTTATGATTGGGTCTACTTCCAGTGAGGCTTCATCATCATTGCGTTTGGTGTCTTTTTGCACCACTCATATGGAAGATCCCCGGATTCTTCCTACACTGAGTCCTTCGAGTGAGCCCATCGATGTT
Organism: Pseudotsuga menziesii; assembly: GCA_001517045.1. NCBI lineage: Eukaryota > Viridiplantae > Streptophyta > Pinopsida > Pinales > Pinaceae > Pseudotsuga > Pseudotsuga menziesii. The sequence goes on along the minus strand of LPNX011004469.1, from coordinate 283,819 downwards.
ACGGAGAGAAATTCCTATGTCTTGGGGTACCACAATAGATAGCTTAACTCTAGAAATCAATCCTTTCCAATATGCAATAGAAATCAAATATCTAACACTAAAGGATCAGACCTCGTACCTTATTTCGGACGGTTGAAGTAGATCCCTGTTGAGCTTTCCAACTCCAGCTTGAATTGATTAATCACTTTCCTCAACAACAAGTAAACAAGAAAAGCATACTATATATTGGTGTTAGATCTATTCTAGCATTTATAATCAACAAGGTATAAGCATTTGAAATCATCCATGGATAAAATATTCATTCAAAAATACATTATTAGACAAGAAAATATATTTCTATTAATATAAAATCATAGATTACAATGAATACAACATCTGTTGGCACGTTTGCGAATCAGAGAAACTGAATCCCCCACTTGGGCCTCCACCACCTCAATCCTCCATCTCTTGATAGCAATCTCACAAGCAAAAGGAAAGCTTGGGAAGAAAACAAAAGTGCTCCAAGGGATAAAGGGATGCAGACTCAAGCACAAGTTCTGGCAATAATGGACTATAGTTTCTTTGCTCTCAATTCTCTTATGCCTTCAATGTATCCAAAGAGTTCCTTATATAGCTTTTAAAGGGGTAATGAAAGGTCGGATCCAAGCGATCTCAAGGCATATGGAAGGCTAGGAGTCAAGTGAGTCAGATCCATGTCAAGGAAAACTCCAAAAGGATTTGGATTTTGTACACATCCTGATGTACATGGTTTTAGAGGTCAAACCCACGTATATACACAATAAGGGGTTTAAAAGTCACGTATAGAAATTTTCTCATGTTTCTAGGGATGGTATAGGAAACATCAAAGGACAAAAAATGGTCCAAGGGGTCTAAGGAATCTGCAGAGGGATAGGGGAAGGCCATACAAGTGCAATTCATCTGGTGTGGTAAAATCAGCTATAACAGATGCCCCCTAATGTGTGAGGTCAGAGGGGTCATACGATGGCCAAAATACATTATAATTCCATCCCATAAGTGGAGTGATGAAGGATCCAAAATGGAAGACCATCCACCCAATCAACATAGTACAATGATACAACTCTGCACATAACTGCAAATACATATAGCAGTCTCGGATACATAAGAGTACAATGGCCATGAATAGGCATGATACAAAATATCACATAAGTGGTCATCGCCATGTACAATATACTTATATCAGAATCTCCATGATGAAGATATAAAAAGGATCATGATCTCCATAATGGCTGAAGATATACAATGGATCAAGATCTCCACAATAGATGGAAATGTCTGACATATACTGGAATCAAGTCACGAGAGCTGAAATCTCATGAACACTGGCACGATCAAGGAGGTAGCATATAAGAGATGCCATCAATCTGGAAGGTCTTCTACACAAACTGCTACGAGTACATGTCCTACTATGTGAATAGAGGTGTCAAGGTCGAACATAGTAGTCCATCGTATGATTACTGGTCATTGATGTATACCGTTAACAGACGCGAGATCACCCATCGATAATGAAAATGGGAATCGAGGTACTAGAGTGAAAACTAACAAGTGTGAATAAATGTGTTGAGTTCGAACACTTGAGAGGATCCATCGATCAGGGAACATTGATGTATTCCCAAAAACTGTTGATGGCAAGAGAACCTGCCACTGATGACTGCAAGTCTCGAGGCACTAAAAAATGACTCTAGATTCCAATCCTAGAATAAATGATCTGAAGTCGATGGGATGAAATCCACTGGAAGGAGGGCATTAAGGCATCCCCCATCATCCAACATGAGGTACTCAACAAAGCTGTATAATGTGGAAGGACTCGATCATAAGGTGCATGAACCAGTAACTGTATTGAGAATGGCCGACATGCAAAGTCAAGACAACTGAGGAATGGCCAACTGAGGGTTCAACTTACTTTGAACAAGATCATAACAATGAATGGTGACTAAATAAAGGCAGCATAGACTCGATATACAGAATTGGGACATCTCTGTGATACAGGAGGCATCGACAGAGGCTCCATGGGGACTGGAAGCTTAACTAGTTGGTGGAGATAAAATCAGATAAAATGAGTACAGCCCCTAAAGCCAAACTATAAACCCAACCAATGTATGTGATATATAGTGCTCTATTCGAAGGCGACACGACTCGACAACTGCCAAAAGATAACATCTTTCCTTGTCCAAATTTTTGGTTTTTTGATTTTTTTGGACTTTTTCAAATATTTAAAAAGATTGAAAAAGAATAAAACTGCTTTATAGTTATAGAATAGGAGGAGACAAGTGTCATATGGGAAAACAAACTAGTTCCAAGCATTGGAACATACCTATTCTCAATGCAAGGATACATGTGTAGGATAGCAACACTCGGGGGAAAATCCACTCCCGGTAAAAATAGGGAATCAAGCTGGAAAGGGTATATAAAATGGCTCTGCATGGCTAGACATGAGACAAGCTTGGGCTATATGGCTGAAAATCAATGTCAAGGAAGCTGACATAAGGCTCAATAAGGCAGGAAAAGCTCATGATAATGCAATTACAACTTGACATAAGGGAGTCCTGATGGAAATAGGACAACAAAAAATCAAGAGGAGTATGAGGCTCTTGCGAAATGTCATGGAAATACTATACAATGGACTCCCACACCCTAAGGGACAAAATGTCAGCATGGGCACCAAATGAAAATAAGGCGCTAACTAGGGTACCCATGTAAGGTCAAGCTCTACCACTCATATCATGCCACTTCTAAAACAACAAGAAGGTTCCATGACATAATAGAGTGGGTTCATACCTAAGGATATAATGAAACGGTCATAAGGTTATGCAAAATGCAAAAGGTGATGAAACCTAACCTATATGCCAGTTTAGACATGATACTTGAAATTGGCACGAATGGGTCAATCCAACGGTTGAAACGACACTCAAAAAGGTCTCCTACATCATAAATTAGTCCAAAAACGGTCCAAAAGGATTAGAAATGGTCCAAACTATAGGAAAGGGGGTAAAAATTTTCAAAAAATTGAAAATTTTCTATAAATAGTAAAAAATTATAAAACATTTGAAATTTTTATCCATTTGAGCTCAAAACTTCAACAACGAATTCCAGGAGATCCAGCTGGCGAAATCCACTACCATTTTTTCCAGGTACTTACCCATGCTCTACTCTTTCATTTTGATGCAAATTTTGTCAAATTCCATGGTGTATTTGACATTCTAGGCCATTGTAAGATAGGAACCATGGCCCATGTGGAAATCAATGGTTTTTCTACGTATAGGGCTGGATATACGCGGAAAATGCCCTCACAGTCGCATACATACGCAGCTGTTTGGCAAACAGTCGTGTATGCGGCCATGGTCAATGTTTTTTAAGTATTCTAATGGGAAAAACTCAAATTTTATGTGTAGGATGGTCCTAGAATGGAGAGAACATGAACATGGTGATGTAGAAGAGGAAGTAAGGGCAGATCTAATGGCTCAACAAGCATTACGTGCATGTGGGATTTACAAATTTTGGTGTCTTGGTGGCTTAAGAGCCAAACTAAGCCTATTGCAGATGTTAGTGGACTACTGGGATCCAGACTCAGAGTCATTCTAGATAGATGGGATGTCCCTCACCATAGAAGTGGAGGACATATACTTTATTACTGGACTTTCCCAAGGGGGGAAGTGGTGAACCTACGCTCTCGTGGGCCCGGAGGTGGCCTGACTATAGATGATTACATTGCAGTGTACTGCTATCTGGACACGGAGAAGGTGGGGAGTTAGATCCTAACTAACTCCATACAGGTGCTGGGACTAAGGTCATCCTACTTACACTAGGATAGATAGCAGGCTTGGCTTCACTCCACCAAGCCTCGTGGCCTCTGATGTTCTATGCAGTGGAGTGCATGAGATCCACGGTATACGATTGGAGCACTACGCTGCTGGGCAACATGAAACACCAGCTCAGTGAGTGCAAGATGGGCAGAGTGCGAAACTTTGGTTTCAACAGCATACTGAGCACATTTTTCTTCAAGCGTGTTGTAGGATTGAGCCCTAGAGTTGATGTTCCTCTACATGGGGTTCGAGATTCAACCCAACGACGTTGGGCGGATGCGATGCACAGACTGGGTGGAGGTAGGGTGTCCAACCCCTATCCAACTAATTTATTTCCATGGTGGCGATGATAGATAGTTGCCATCAATGATTACCACTATGCGGGGATAGATTTTTGGGGAGACCCAGACATGCCGCTACCACCAGGATCGGCATACAGTGACATAGGTAACGAATCTCAACCCTCTTTTTAAAATTTTTTGAGTTATTTAATTTTTTTGTGTTTTCTGATTATGTGGAATCAAAAGACATATTTTTTGGTGACAATACATAGTGACATATACCATATGCATGCAGATGTGGGACCGCGGTGGCCTGAAGGCTTCCCTTGTCATAGACGAAGGGGAAGAGGAGACGATATCACGGGTGTGGATGCAAAGCGGACGCTCCAAAGCATTCATACCAACTTCATGAGACTGACACATAGAGTACTCATGGCGTAAGTCGAGGACTTTCCTGAGGCCATGTAGCGCCAGGTGGTGGGTGTACCACAAGCATGGATGCAGCTATTTTTATGGCTAGCTAGAGCCATAGTGACATTCCATGATCACAACCCCCCTCCTCCTCCACAGGCTTAGATACCTGGGAGTGATACATTTTGTACTACCGTGTATTATATTTTGGTGGCTCGAGAGCCCCATTTTTGTATTATGACACTATGTATTACCACATTTTGGATGTTTATAATTTTTTTTAGGATGATCGGTTTATTTATTTACATGTGTAAAAATTTATGTTTGTGATGACCTTATTGTGTATGAAACAAATGCCAATCTAACACGTAGTTAGCATATGAGTCAGCAACTTGATTTAAATTCTTGGAATATGTATGTATGTTATATTGTCAAATTGTCGTTTTAATAATCTCACATGTAAGAATCTTCTTAATAATATCGGATCTCTAACATGGTACAAACCATTAAGCTGTGACACTACTAACTCCGAATCAAGACGTACCTCAAGAGAGAGAACGCCATGTAGAATGACATCCTGTAGAAGCTCAATAATAGCTCTATACTCAGCAACATTGTTGGAAGATGGCCATAAACATAGGCCTCCTGAAGACAATACCTGACCCATAGGAGTATAAATCGCCCAAGCAGCAAAGGTTGAGTGTTGAGTGTGACTGCTCGCACCATCCACGAATCCTATGAAGGTGGAAGATTCCATTGATATCTTCCAAAAGAAACGGAAACTAATCACAAACCTGATCACCATAAGAAAAATACCTACCTATGCAAAATTGTACAATAATATACAATAACCAGCCTTGGCTGAAAATCATGCATAGTACTTATTGAGATAGAGCCCATTTCTAGGCTCCATCAACGCCATTCCCTCATAATCTGCTATCTCATAAGCGCCCTTCTCTAACACACGTTTGACGACATAAGGACCATGCCACATGGGGTTAAACTTTCCTTCCCCCAAGGGTTATTTCGGTTGATCCCACAAAAGGACCAAGTCTCCCTCACTAAACCTCCTCGGACGGACATAATTATTGTACTGGACCTTTACACGACGCTTATTTACTTCTAGAGCAAACACGGCATCTCGACATTGCTCATCAAGTTGCTCAAGGTGGACCAAATGCTCCTCCAATGGGGAAGTGTCTGGTAAGAGCTCTATGGGTAGCTTCAAAGAAGGAATCTCACACTCAATCGACAATACCGACTCCACTCCATGTACAAGTTTATATGGAGAAAAACCTGTGGCAGTCTTAACAACGGTTTTGTAAGCCCACAAAGCAGGATATAATATAATGTGCCAATTATTCTTGCTTTGTGCAATGGTTCGTTGGAGAATGTATTTGAGTGATTTGTTCACTGCTTCTACCTGTCCATTCGCTTGAGGGTAGTAAGAGGAGGAATGCTCTTGTTTATACCCTAACTTTGATGCCAACTCTTCTATCATATGATTCTGAAAGTGCGAGCCATGGTCAGTGACAACTTCTTTCAGAATATTGAACCGAGTAATAATCTGGTTGAATACGAAGTGTGTGGCTATCTCACCGTCGGATTTAACTGTAGGAATAGCCTCATCCCATTTCATGAAGTAATCAATAGCCACTATGATATGATGATGCCCCCCAGCTAAAGCTGGGCTGCAATCCATAAAATCTAGCCCCTACTTAGTGAAGGGACCAGCGGTGATGATGGGATGTAACGGGGTAGGTTTCAAGTGTATGCTATATGCAAACACCTGGCAAGGATGGCACCTCTTGAATGCATCTACACAATCCTTAAAGATCGACAGCCAGAAATAACCCGCTCTTAATATTTTTTGGGCTGTAGAAAGCCCAGATAGGTGACCACCACATGCCCCTCCGTGGCAATCATTCAGTGCTACCTTAGCCTCTTCATGAGTTAAACAATGATGTAAAATGGAATCTACCCCACGGCAGTACAAAGTGTTATCCACTATGAGGTAATTCTTAGACACGTGACGTAACCGTCGTCGTTCACATCGTGAGGGGTGAGTAAGGACCTTCAATGTTTGTAAATATATAATGATATCCCCATACCATGGGTCTAAGGTTTAGATTAAGAATATGTGCTCATCGATAAATTTATCTTCACAAACCAACTCCTCGGCCTCGCTTGGGAAATCCGATATAAGCTTCACAAAAATTAACAATTTATTCGATTTTCCTGAAACAAAATCAAGGTCGTATTCTTGCAGGATGAAAATTCACTTATTATATTTTCACCCAATCATCCTTGGAGTGAGGATGAATTGAAACAGATTGACATGGGCTACAACCAAGGTCCGGCGAAGGAGAATATAATGTCTCAACCGTTAAACCGCATGTATAGTAGCTAAGGTAAGCTTCTCATCATAAGAATAATGGATCTCCACGTCAATAAGATTCTAGCTCAGATATTATATGACATGCTCTTGGAGCTCCTCATCCTCTTGAACCAAAACCATACCAATCGTCTCCATGGATGCGCCCACATAAAGTAGAAAATCATGGCTATAGTCCGGGGGACTAATCACCGGGGCCGATGCTAGGGCTCGCTTGAGCACATCAAAGGACTCCTGGGCTCGCTCATCCTAACAAAAGGTGGTGTCCTTATTCAAAAGACGCATGAAGCCTCTAGTCAATTTGGAAAAATTGACAATGAATGTTCGTAAGAAGTTTTCCATGCCTTGCAAACATTGAATATGTCGAATGTTTTTCGGGGGAGACAACTGAAGTATTGCCTCAACCTTCAAAGGGTTGACTCTTTTACCCTCTTTAGAAACGATGAATCCTAATAAGTGACCAAAATTCACACAAAAGATGCACTTGTGAGGATTTAACCTGACCAAATAATGGCGGCACCTTTCGAATACCAATCTCAAATGATAGGAATGACACATTCTCATACGAGAATGAGCAGCAAGGTCATCTAGAAATACTTTGATAATCGATTTGAGATCGTGAAAGATGAAGGTCATAGCCTACTGAAAAGTAGCTCCGGTGTTGTTAAGGCCAAAAGGCATTTTCTGATATGCAAAAGTTACCAAAGGACAAATAAATGCGGTCTTATGTTGGTCCTTGGGTTTAATTTGTATCTGATTGTACCCGGAAAATCCGTTCATAAAGAAAAAAACCTCTCTACTTGCACACTCATCCAAAATCTGATCAATAAATGGTGTGGGGAAATTGTCCTTAGGACAGGCATGATTCAAATCACGAAAATCAGTACATATGCAGATCGCTCCTTGCTTCTTATCAACCGGAATGGGGTTTGAAACCCATTCTATCAAGGGAACAGGATAGATAAAACCGGCTTTTAACAGTTTCTCTATCTCTGCCTTAATCACGGGTGCTTTCCTAGGATTCACTACATGCAAGCATTGTCGAACAGGATTAGCATTGGGATAAGTCTTAATCTTGTGTTCGACAATGCAAGAGTTGATACTTGGCATTTCATCGTAATACCAAGCAAAGATATCATGAAATTCTTTAAACAACTTGGTGTATTCTTAAATCTCAGCATGGGAACATTCTTCCCAAATATAGACATTCTCTATTCTACCAGGATCGTGAGAGATATTGATAGGAATCATTGGAGATATATTTTCCATGTTCCCATCAGCCATCGGACCAGGAGAGCTTAATGGAACCATGGGACTACCAATTCTCTCACTAAGAACTTCCCTAAAGACCTCACGCTCCAAGTAGTAAATCTTGGGAAGAAAGTAAGATCTATGATGCAACTCTCCCCATGGTGGCTCAACTCCCAGTATGGCCTCAATCATCGCTTCGTCTGAAGGAAAAACACTATCAAGGTAGTTGTGCGCATGAGAATACTGAACTGCCCATGCAGGCAGGACATATGGGTCCTCCTCCTCCATCCACGAAGAGGAAGGACTAGGCTCTGCAACACATCCAACATTAGCTTGATAAGCTACCATAGTTGCAGGCAATGACACGTCCATCACGATGGGCTCACTTGAAGTATTCGGTGTAGGAATAATCCAAGGATCTTCCATATGACTCATGAGAAAAGACACCAATCTCACAGATGTCGAAGCATCACCGGAACTAGACCCTATCATAAGGATAGGTGCATGACAACTAAAGCTTCCCATGAGGGATGTATACATGGCCACACCCACACTCCCAGTTGTCGATTGAGAGTGATCTACAATCGGGATCGAAGCTCCCAAAGATGCGGTAACCGATGGATTCTTGAATGAAATTTGATAAATTGTAACTATCTTCCCATTAAATGGAAAGCATACGACATGAAATAGGGAAGAAGCTACGGCTTGCATACTGTACATCCAATTCCTACCTAGTAAGAGATTATAGTCAAGGGGCGCATCAACCACCTTGAACTCTATCACAACAGTCTTCCCTCCCAAACAGACCTTAAGGGAAGGAAGGATCCTGTGCGGCCTAAACGATCTCCCATCAAATGCAGTTAACATGGTCACAGATTTAGACAACTCAGGGGAACCTAAACCCTTCCAACATGATAAAGACATCAAAGAAGCAGCATCGCCTTCGTCAATCATAGTTTTCTTGATGGTCATGTTGAGACATTCTACATGAATCAAAAGAGACACATAGTAATACAAGTGAGGCTGAAGTCCCGCGGTTTCAAATTTAATCACGGAGGAAGAATTATCATCATTCACACCAAGGGCAGAAAGCAAAGCCTTCCTTTGTGAAGGACAACTTTGAAGTACTTCTAGTGCAGACATCGCACAAGGAGTGTGGCCCAAATCCTCGACAACAGAATAGTTCTAGGCATCTCAAGCATTAGGATTGTGCGCCGAACACTTAAGGACTCCCTTAGGAATGTGAGGTGCAACTTTAGGTTTATCCACAGGTTTTTCAATATGCAAAGGAGTCCCTGGTGGATTAGGTTCCTCTCTTGGGTTGGGTTGTGATGAACCATAGTCCTTTGCATGGGTCACAACTTTTGCGGCACGTACCATGTTAATGCAACCATGACTACTACCCTCTGGCAGATCTTGATCACCACCAGACTGATCATGGGTCCTCGAGTTCATGTTTTGATTGTGAGGTAAAGGGTTAGTCAGCACAGCTGGGCCTTGCGCTAAGAATCTCTAGGATTCATCGATACGAGGGAACAAGTAAGTGAGGTGATATTCCTTACACAACTTGTAAGGAAATTTAACCTTACGTTTAGCTTTCTTGTCCCCCCTAGCATTATGGGCGTTCTTGTCATTATTATTATCACTTTCATTCCTATTCCCACCCTTATGATTGTTCTTACCCTTCTTTTTATTCCTTCTGGGCTGCTGGTTACCCTTTTGGTCCGACGATTGCACCGAAAGCACACTCGCCATTTGGGTGGGTTGAGACAAAGCTGTGGCTTGTCTCGAAGCAGATTGGTTGATCGACAATTGACTGACTTGTTTCACAACCGAATCTGCAGGTTTAGCACTTGCACACCCAACAATGCCATCAGCATGTGGTCCCGGTTTAACTTTGGGGTCGAAACTAGAATGTGGAGCATTGGGAATGATCTCATATAACAAACTGGATTGAGCATAAATCAAATCTAGTTCCTACACCGTAAAAATGGATTGTTCCTCATTTTGCACTCCGGATGTAGAAACGTCCTTCGCTATATAAGGAAATAACGACTTAAGGAACCATTCGAGGAGGAATTCCGACGGTATAAAGACTTTAATCAACCTCTTACATCTACGCCACTCTTGGATATGATCCGAGAAATGTGTGCCTTTATCTTGTCGAAATGTCAACAATAGTTCTGTACCAACGTCATAACGCACTAGTAGCTGGAAGTAGTTAAGAAAAGTCATTGTTAGGTCATCGAACAAAGTGAGTGCTCCCCTAGGTATCTCTATATACCATTTCACGGCAGGCCCTGTAAGGGTGCATTGAAACAGCCTTAAACGGATCGAATCTTGGTGTAAGGAATTTGAAGAGCACCATAGGTGAAAGGTAGTAACATGTTCACGTGGATCCTCTCTTGATTTTCCCTTGAATTTGGGTATGTCTAAGGAAAGGTTAGTAGGGACAGCCGGCTAAGACTGGTCATGAGCTACAGGATCGTTCGTCAATCTCAACAAGTCAGGAAGATTTAGCGTTGCGAGGAAAGGGAGCCTAGGATGAGTAGGTCGATGGACAGCTCCTTGATAGTTTTGATTCACATAGGTCCGATTACCATAACCACCATGGACTTGGTGATAGTTCCCTCCTCCCTTTTGACCCGTATAGGGTGGCATGGAAGCACCATAGTGTGGTGTACCTTGACTATTCGAGGACCTATCTCAGAAATTATAGGACCTAACTTAGTCAAATCAGGTGAAGGATCATAGTTAGGAGTAAACTCCCCATATTCCACTTGAATGGGAGAAGGTGGTTCAGGAATACCTTCAATATGGTCTCCCATCGTGTGTGAATCAATGTGCGAAGTGGTCTGCCTGGACTATCTATCACTCTCTCTCAAAGGAGGAGGAAATGTAGAAGGTGGAAGTCCTACTAAATGACGAGAATGGTCAGGCACCACACCTGAATCCATAATGAATCAAAAAATATAAAAGACTCTCTATGTATGCAAACCCTAGGCAAGCTAACGTACATAGAGCATACTCCAAGAAAATCTAAAGCCAAACACAAGCAATCAAGGGTAGGATAAATGAGCTCCCGAATGAAGCAGGTATGTCTTGCCTAGGAGAGGCTTGAGACTCCCATACACAACAAGTGGAGGTACGTAATGAATTATTGTGGCCCTCAGCTTCAATGCGTAAAGTGACTGTGCTATCCGACCCCAACCTGGCCGGGACACCGATAGAATAAACCCTACAGAGTACCCCCTCGATATCCTAGGTAAGGCCACTAAGGTCACCTGAATATAATCAATGCTTAGGAGGACAGTCGTAGGCGGGATTGACTGTATGGGTAGGGTAGCAAAGCCCAAAACTGTCGAAAGAGCCCCCAGATATGAATACAATCATGGAAATATCTCTGGTGCTACTCAGTTATGACTAGGGGTCATCCCAATCAATAACCGCTCACATTGCCTCATGCTTAACTCCCTTTTGAGAGGAGGAGCCTAAGAAACACTGGTTATACCAAGGAATTTCACACACTCACCTGGACAGACAAATACATGTTGTTGTTTAGTGGTCTTGGAGAATTTACTCACAATGAACTATTCCAAGACCCTAAAACCTAATCTTGTTGGTGAACCCTATCAAATAAAATAGTGTAGTTCATTTTAATTAAGCGTTGATTTTAATTGGATTTATTACTCAAAAGAGGTATATGACCGTGCAACTAATGACATTATGACACAACATGAAGAAAAATGCACACCTAACAATCAATGCAAATGCATTGTGTCCATGAGAAACAGGGTATGCTACTACGTGAAATGCACAATTTTCTTCGAATGATAGATGCAAACTTTCCTATATGAAATCTTGACTAATACTCCAAAGCAAATATAGTGCAAGTACTATGCAAAATGCAAGATGCAATGCATAATGATAAGAAAATATTTTTGGATTTTTTGAAATAAAAGTGAGATACTAAAGCAAAAGAATGGTTCTACAACCCCCAAACTCTATAAGCACACTCAAGCAACACTCAAGCAAAGTACTAAGGTAAAAGAAATCTAATGCACTAATCCCAAAACAAAAAATCGAAAATGAAAATGACAAGAACATTCTTCAAAAAAGAAATTTTACTCTAAAAAAACATCTTTGGTCAGAAACAGAGGTGTATACAGACTCTAGTAGTATCAAAGGAGACTCAGTAATTATCCAACTTCACCCAGAAACCATCAATCTTCCTCTAGAAGGAAAAACTAAGGGCATACACGACTGTTCGCAGTAAACCCGTGTGTGTACGTGGAAATAGCAATGAAACTCGCGTATATACGCGACTGTGAGTTAAAAAATTGCATACAGGAAGAAAGGTGCATAAAAATAAAGGCAAACAAACAAGCTGAGACAAACTTCACACCAATCAGACACTACCAGGAAAACATGCCCCTAGACCTGACACAGAAATAAGAGAAAAAATAGCAATTCAAAGTCATTGAATGCCGATAGAAAACCCCCAAAGGATAACTACTAGGAACTCCCTAGCGGAGTCGCCAATTATGTTACAGAGAGAAATTCCTATGGCTTGGGGTGCCACAACAGACAGCTTGACTCCAGAAATCAATCCTTTCCAATATGCAATAGAAATCAAATATCTAGCACTAAAGGATTAGACCTCATACCTTATTCTGGACGGTTGAAGTAAATCCCCATTGAGCTTTCCAAATTCAGCTTGAATTGATTAATCACTTACCTCAACAACAAGTAAACAAGACACGCATACTATATATTGGTGTTAGATCTATTCTAGCATATATAATCAACAATGTATAAGCATTTGAAATCATCCATGGATAAAATATTCATTCAAAAATACATTATTGTACAGGAAAAGATATTTCTATTAATATAAAATCAGAGATTACAATGAATACAACCTTTGTCGGCACATCTGCAAATCGAAGAAACTGAATCCCCCACTTGGGCCTCCACCACCTCAATCCTCCATCTCTCGATAGCAAGCTCACAAGAAAAAGGAAAGCTTGGGAAGAACACAAAAGTGCTCCAAGGGACAAGGGGATGTATACTCAAGCACAAGTTCTAGCAACAATGGACTATAGTTTCTTTGCTCTCAATTCTCTTATGCCTTCAATGTATCCAAAGAGTTCCTTATATAGCTTTCAAAGGGGTAATGAAAGGTCGAATCTAAGCGATCTCAAGGAATATGGAAGGCCAGGAGTCAAGTGAGTTAGATCCATGCCAAGGAAAACTCCAAAAGGATTTGGATTTTGTACACATCTTGATGTACGCGGTTTTAAAGATCAAACCCGCGTATATACGCAATAAGGGGTTTAAAAATTGCGTATAACAATTTTCTCATGTTTCTAGGGATGGTCTAGGAAACATCAAAGGACAAAAAATGGTCCAAGGGGTCTAAGGAGTCTATAGAGGGATAGGGGAAGGCCATACAAGTGTGATTCACCTGGTGTGGTAAAATCAGCTATAACAATCAGAACGGACGTGCCGTTTCCTGCAACTATGATAGCATATCAAGATAATCTTGAATGTGTTGCAGATTCTAGTCCTTCCTCTTCATGGATAGAGGAGGAGGACCCATATGTGCTGCCTGCATGGGCAGTTGAGTCTTCTCACGCCCATGACTACCTTAATAGTTTTTTTCCATCAGATGAAGCTATTATTGAGGCTATGTCTGGGGTTCAGCCACCTTGGGAAGGTTTGCATCATAGATCTTACTTTCTTCCTGAGCTTGACCATTTGGAGTGTGAATACTTTAGGGAGATTCTTAGTGAGAGAATTGGTAGTCTCATGGTTCCATTAAGCTCTCTTGGTCTGATGGCTGATGGAAACATGGCGAATATATATCCTACCATTCCTATCAATATCTCTCGTGATCCTGGCAAGATTGAGAATGTCTATATTGGGGCAGAATGTTCCCATGCTGAGATTCAAGAGTATACCGAGCTGTTCAAAGAATTTCATGATGTATTTTCTTGGTCATACGAGGAAATGTTGGGTATCAACCCTCCCATTGTTGAGCATGAAATTAAAACTTATCCCAATGCTAAGCCTGTTCGACAACGCTTGTGTGCGGTGAATCCTAGAAAAGCACCCGCAATTAAGGTTGAGATAGAAAAACGGTTGAATGCCGATTTTATCTATCCCGTTCCCTTGACGGAGTGGGTTTCAAATCCCATTCCAGTTGATAAGAAGAATGCAATGATCCATATATGCACTGATTTCCGTGACTTGAATCGTGCCTATCCTAAGGATAATTTTCCCACAACATTTATTGATAAAATTTTGGATGAGTGTGCGGGAAGTGAGGTATTTTCCTTTATGGATGGATTTTCCGGATACAATCAGATAAAGATCAAACCTGAGGACCAACATAAGACTGCCTTTATTTGTCCTTGGGGTACCTTTGCATATCAAAAAATGCATTTCAATGTTAAAAACATCGGAGCCACTTTTTAGCGGGCTATGACCTTGATCTTCCATGATCTCAAATCAATTATTTAAGTCTTTTTGGATGACCTTGCTGCTCATTCTCATAAGAGGATGCGCCATTCCTACCATTTGAGATTAGTGTTTGAAAGGTGCCGCCATTACTTGGTCAGGTTAAATCCTCATAAATGCATCTTTTGTGTGAAGTCTGGTTAGTTATTAGGGTTCATTGTCTCCAAGGAGGGTATAAGAGTCGACCCTTTGAAGGTTGAGGCAATATTTCAATTGTCTCCCCCGAGAAACATTAGACATCTTCAATGTTTGCAAGGCATGGAAAATTTCTTGCGGAGATTTGTAGTTAAATTTTCCAATTTGACTAGAGGCTTTATGCATATTTTGAAGAAGGACACTACCTTTTGTTGGGATGAGCGAGCCTTAGCATCGGCCCTGGTGATTAGTCCACCTGACTATAGCCATGACTTTATAATTTATGTGGTCGCACCCATGGAGATGATTGGTATGGTTTTGGTTCAGGAGGATGAGGAGCTCCAAGAGCATGTCATATATTATTTAAGCTGAAACCTTATATATGTGGAGATCCATTATTCCCATGTGGAGAAACTTTCCTTAACTACCGTTCATGCGGTTCAAATATTGAGACACTATATTCTCCTTCACCAGACCTTGGTGGTAGCCCATGTCAATCAATTTTAGTTCATCCTCACTAGAAGGATGATAGGGGAAAAGTATAATAAGTGGATTTTCATCTTGCAAGAATTTGATCTCGAGTTTGTTTCGGCAAAATCGAAGAAATCATTGATATTTGCGGAGCTTATATCTGATTTCCCAAGCGAGGAGGAGGAGGAAGATTGTGAAGATACGTTTGTTGATGAGCATATTTTCTTGATCTCAACTTTGGATCCATGGTATGGGGATATTATCATATATTTACAAACATTGAAGGTCCCTACTCACCTTTCATAGGATGAATGACGATGGTTACATCACGTATCCAAGCATTACCTTATAGTGGATAACACATTGCACCGCCGTGGGGTAGATTCCATTTTACATTGTTGTTTAACTCATGAGGAGGTTGAGCTTGTGCTCAATGATTGCCATGGAGGGGCATGTGGCGGTCATTTATTTGGGCTTTTTACTTCCCAAAAAATCTTAAGAGAAGGTTATTTCTGGCCGTTGATCTTTGAAGATTGTGTTAATGCGGTCAATAAGTGCCACCCTTGCCAGGTGTTTGCACGCAATATGTGCTCACATCCTGCCCTGTTACATCCAATTATCACCGTCGGTCCCTTCACTAAGTGGGGCTTGATTTCATGGATTGCAACTTAGCTTCAGCTAGGGGGCATCATCATATTATTGTGGTTGTTGAATATTTCATGAAATGGGCTGAGGCTATGCCCACAGTTAAATCCGATGGTGAGACAACTGCACATTTTGTATTCAACCAGATCATTACTCGGTTCAGTATTCCGAAAGAGCTTGTCACTGACCATGGTAGGAACTTTTAGAATCGGATGATGGAAGAGTTGGCCTAAAATTTAGGGTATAATTAGGAGCATTCTTCTTCTTATTACCCTCAAGTGAATGGATAGGTTGAAGCAGTGAACCAATCACTCAAGTCCATTCTCCAACAAACCATCATACAAAGCAAGACCAATTGGCATATCATGTTATATCCTACTTTGTGGGATTATAGGACCATGGTTAAGATTGCCACCGATTTTTCTCCATATCAGCTTGAACATGGAGTGGAGTCTATATTGTCGATTGAGTGTGAAATCCCTTCTTTGAAGCTAGCCATAGAGCTCTTACCAGACACTTCCCCATTGGAGGAACGTTTGGTCCATTTAGAGTAGCTTGATGAGCAGCGTCGAGATGCTTTAGTGCCTCTAAAAGTGAATAAGTGTTGCGTTAAGGTCCAATATGATAAATCTGTCCATCCAAGGAGGTTTAGTGAAGGAGATTTGATCCTTTTGTGGGATCAAGCTAAAGAACCATTAGGGTCAGGAAAATTTAACCCCATGTGGCATGGTCCTTATGTGGTTAAACACGTGTTAGAGAAGGGTTCATATGAGTTAGTAGATTATGAAGGGACAGCCTTGGAGGAGCCTAGAAATGGGATCTATCTTAAAAAGTACTATGCATGATTCTCAACCAGGGCTGACTATTGTATATTATTGTACAATATTTTGCATAGTTAGGTTTTTCTTATGGTGATCAGGTTTGTTGATTAGCTTTTGTTTCTTATGGTATATTTCAACGGATTCTTTGTAGAAGGAGCAAGTCGACACAAGTCGACTTGAACGAAGACCGACTTAGTCAGCCGACTAAGTCGATGGGCCGATTAGTCGATCAGCCAACTAAGTCGGTTGGCCGACTAACTAGAAAGATTAGTCGGCTAACTAACAATCGTGTCGGTTCACCAGATTTTTCACATAGACACATGAAAAATTCGTCGAGTCTGTGCCACAACTGTTGAAGCAGCTTCTGGATGAGAAGACCAGACGCAACTAAAGAACAGCAGTTGCTAGATAAACTATTCCGAGGAGGACGAACAAATCTATCGGAGTGGTTTGAGAAAATCACCGACGACTTCTGTGAAGAGCAAGCAGTTGAAGACCGAACGTCGGTAGAAACTGTCAAAGAGAAATTCTACACAGATTTCACCGAGCAATTCTTGTGCTCCCTATCGACCTTGCTGTTCAAATTCTTGATAGAGAACGGAGCAGGCCACATTGTCAAACCTAGACCACCACTGTGAAAACTGCCACCAAACACCAACAGGGTGGAGAAGCAGAGGAAGTGGGAGAAATTTATTGCAGAAAGGGAGTGGGAATACTTTCGGAGAAAGTGAGTCGAACTATCCGGGCTTTCTAAAAAGCGTCGGGTAGGCTATGTGGGGGTAGCTGGTCTTGTGTCAGAGATAGAGTATAGTGGATCTTAGTCGACTTCAGAAGGATAGCCGTCACCAGTGATGAAAAGTCGACCGTAAAAAGACTTGAAGAATAGTACTGTATGGAAGTATGTCGGACATTTAGAAACGAGAAAGGGATGAGAGACAACAGAGAAGGGAAGCAAGACGCAAAAGAGTCGATGGGATATGCAGAGAAAAAACCCTAGGGCGACCGACCATGAAGAGAATCCGCCAGCGTCGGGTCATGACCGACAGGAAGAGGGCGTCGAACAAGAGGTGTACCCTACGGAGGAAGAAGTATGGATAGAGCAGCCAGAAGCTCTCCAATTAATAGCTCCCGGTGAAGGAACAACCCTTTTCCCATTAAATCCACATACCATAATACAGACTATTGTCGAAGATGACCTCTGACTAAGAGTTGGTGACTATAGTATCTGGAGTCGACTAGGCGACGATACGTACACCGGACGAAATCTTGTCATAAGCCGACCATTCGAAGGGAACTGGGTGACGATTCAAGCGGCACCATCCCTCCAAGTATCCACTTACTCTTACCGACACAGGAAGGAGCACCCCCCCCACCAAGTACAACTTTTGAAGAAATAGAACACGCAGACCTGTGTACACAAAATTTCAGTGGAACATCGACAGTAGAAATCCACAACACCCCACTGTATGTCGAAGACGAATCAACCACTGATGGTGGTACCAGTTCCGTCGACCAAAATTCCACAGGAGCGACTTCATCAACAACCCCACCACTTTCCCCACCACCCACGCCTCCGACCCCGCCAACTTCTAAGAGCAGTGAAAGTGACTCAGACATGGGTCATGAAACAACTCACATTCCTCTCTACGAGGGGGACAAAGATCCCAGATGACATTGGTTCATCTGTGAGTCCATCTGGGATGCAAACCAAGTGAAGGATGAAGACCGACAGATGGCTCAGTTCGCCGAAGCCTTACGGAAAAGGGCACTGACCTGGTACATGACCTTTTCAGAGAGGCAACCCAGAGCAACGAAAGCTGAAATTAAAGCATAGTTCTTATCCTTTTTCAAGACCCCAGACGCTAAGCACTTGGCTGCCAAAAAGCTTAAGACAACGCAGCAAAATCCAGGGGAAACCGTCCGCGATTATGACAAATGCTGGAAGGACCTATTGAGTCAATTAGATTATGTTATTGATGAGCAATTACTAATTCAATGGTTCCTTGCAGGCTTATCACAAAAATTTCACCGACACATCAGTCTGGAAACATTCAAGACATATGAAGATGCGCTAACCAAAGCTCTCTAGGTAGAAATGGACGAAGATATACCTACCTATTCGACGGACCACAGGATAGAAGAACAGCTGGAAAGTGTGCAGAAGTCCTTGAAAGAACTATCCCTCAAAAATCAAGAAATTTGGTGTACTAAATGTTCGACGGCCGGACACTCGAAAGACAATTGTCGACAAGAATACAGCCGACAAGACGTCTGATTTGTGCAAACTAAAGTCTTTTGCGATATTTTCCAGGAGACCGGGGATCATTCTACGAAAGAATGTGCGTTTAACATGAAGAACGCAAAAGCTTCCTGGTGCGCCATATGTGAGACAAAAAGTCATAATACGGCCGACTATCAACTAAACCTGAAAAACAGACAGAACTATCAGGCGGTCTACCAGATGAATGCAGTGGCGCAGAGCAATGAACAAAATAATACAAACGACCAAAACGGGAAACGATACGAAGGCCGACGATATGAGCGCCAGTACGACAATCGACTACAAGGGTTTGGAGGAAGAGGTTGATTTGTCGGGAATTGTGACATACGACCACGTTGATCTACACAGTGCTTCATCTGCTATAAAGAAGGGCACAGATGTGCAAACTGTCCGTACAAGGACAGAACTGACCTTAAATTCTATACGCATTGTGGGGTAGGCGATCACTCTCTGGAGGATTGTGCTACCATGTTAGAAAAAATCAATAATAAGAAGAATGTTAATGTCTTGTCCTGTGTACAAAAGCATGATATATTAACCACTAAAAATCTGCATATTGTCACTCGCCAAGGCACAAAAACAGGGCCTGATAACCCCCAAATTAGTAAAATTAAAAACATAAATGGTTATCCGGATCTTCTGAAAGAAAAACAAACTTATCAAGAAGCCACACACATATTTCACGATATTGCACAGCAAGAAGATATTATTACCAGTCGACTTAACACGGCACAGCAATTAACTCATCTCATCCAAACCGACAAGTCTGTAGCTCAGTTCATTGATTTATTACACGAAATAAAAAGCACCAACGTTGGAAAACAAACTAAGAACATTTGTAACCTAAGTCAAAAAGACAAAAACGATGTCGACCCACTTGTCGACCTGGAAATCGAAGGTTATCACGTCCGACAAGTGGTGCTCGATTTCGGGTCTCAGGTAAATATCATGACCATAGATACATGGGAAAAGATGGGCAGACCTCGACTCTATGAGTCAGGCATTTACCTAAAACTCGCCGACCAAGGCCTCATTGAACCCATTGGGGTTTGGAAAGATGTCGACACGACCATCAAAGGAATTTTGACTAAGGTTGATTTTGAAATCATCGACCCAAAAGAAGGCTCTAGCTCCTTCCCAGTGCTAGTTGGTCGACCGTGGGGACGAAAGATGAAAGCCTCCATATCCTTAGACAAAGAACGAATTAAGTTAAAAGGAAATGGTAAAAAAGTCATAGTACCCATTAATCCTTCCCAAGGAGCACCTTGGACCGAATAGATTGATGAGGAAGTCGATGTCAGACAGCTTTACCAGATCCATAATAATACGGACTATACCGAGCCAAACATTTATGGGGAGCTTCACTTAGGTAACCAAGACTCAGTTGGATACAATTCAGATGCTGAATTATATGACTGGGAGATGGAAAATTATGAAACACAAGCAAGAGGGTGCTGGCCTATACAAAAAGTACAGAAAAAACCCACCCGGCAGTGCTTCACTGTATCAATTATCCCCAAAGTCTTTGAAAACAAAATCAGGGAACGACCTACATTGCAGCCAACCAACTTACATAATACCCAACTGCCCAGGTATAAAGAAAGAGAATCCCCAATAATGCATCTTGAACAAGTATCTAAAAATATTGGAGAACATGGCAGACTTAAAAGCTTAGTGGAAACATTTACAGGTCAAGCAGCTAGATGGTGGAACACCCATTAGACAAAATTACAGACCTGGACAACTGCTTCAACTTTCTTTGTCGAACGATTTGGTGGGAAAAAGTTAACCTCAGACATTCAAATTCCTATCTTTGTCCAAGGCCAAGACCCAGAAGCACACATCAAGCTTTGTGAAAAGGAGTGGAGACGGCTTGGACACAAAGATGAGCGAGCCTGGCCACATTTGTTCCCTTCAACCCTAGCCGACTTGCCTAATAAATGGTACAAAATGGAGGAAGCTAGAGGTGAAACCTTCTTTTGGCATGAACTTAAAGAAAATTTTATTAAGGATTTCCAATTCATCCCTCAAAATGGAAAGTTGGCCGGAACAGCACACCATATCAAACAGTTTCTTCAACCGACAGAATCAAAAACCGATCAAGACCATCGATAAATCAAGGACTGTAACAAGATACAAGCTGAATCAAAATCACAATTGACACGCTTACACTTAGAAAACGAGCAAAAAGAAGGTAAGAGCTTTAGATGGAAGACCGACCACATTGAAACAACCAAGCCGGTCTACTCAATCCTGAAAGTTGAGACCACCGACAAACCAGATTTAGACAGAATGACTGCAGCCGACTTTTCGGCTACATTCTCACAGTTTCAAGAAGGAAGTCGACCGATCAACGAAGCTAAAGCACCAGAGTGGCTGGATGCCAAAGTGAAAACTAAGGAGGTCGACATTTCAAATGACGACCATCCAAAAATAGCTAAGATTGGAGACTACTGGAACGAACATCAAACCACCGAAATCATAAACTTACTTAAAGAATTTCAAGATGTCTTTGCAAGGGATTACAAAGACTTAAAAGGGTTATTACAAGAAATGGTAGAAATGAAAATAGATACTAAACCTGACATCCGACCTGTCAAGAAACAACCTTACAAACTCGCTCATAATTATAAGGAGATAGTTAATAAGGAAATAGACAACATGTTAGCAGCAGGGATCATTTACCCCATCGACCAGTCGAAATGGGCAATTTCCATGGTCGTACAACCCAAGAAACATGACCCGACCAGGTTAAGAATTTGTGTCGAATTTAGGGAGCTCAACAAAGTCACACTCACAGACCCATTCCCCACCCCCTATGCTGATGAAATTCTGAATGAAGTTGCAGGCCATGAATGTTATTCCTTTACAGATGGATTTTCAAGCTATAATCAAGTACCCATAGCAAAAGAGGATCAAAAGAAAACAACATTTGTATGTGAATTTGGGTCCTTTGCCTACAGAGTTATGCCTTTTGGGTTGAAGAATGCCCCTGCAGTATTCTCACGAATCGTTGTCAAAACATTTCAAGATTATATCTATAAGACCATGGCAGTCTACTTCGACGACTGGACCATATATTCCACCCTAAAGGATCACTGCACATGGCTCTGACTTATGTTGGAGAGATGTCGACAGATACAACTCTCCTTAAATATTAAGAAATGTACTTTTATGACTCCAATAGGCATACTCTTAGGACATATTGTCTGCAAAGACGGTATAAAGGTCGACTTTGCCAAAATAAAAATCATCCTCGACCTAAAACCCCCAATAAACCCTAAACAGGTCCAGGTGTTATTGGGCCACACAGGTTACTATAGGAAATTCATCAGACACTATTCAGACATGACTT
The DNA here is from genome assembly GCA_001517045.1 of Pseudotsuga menziesii. Lineage (NCBI taxonomy): Eukaryota > Viridiplantae > Streptophyta > Pinopsida > Pinales > Pinaceae > Pseudotsuga > Pseudotsuga menziesii. Next base: position 261,430 of record LPNX011004469.1, on the reverse strand, counting down.
ACCCTCTGGAGGAACTGCTCAAAGACAACCAGGAGTTTATATGGACAGAAGAATGCCAAATATCTTTCGACAAATTGAAAAGAAAAATGGTCGAAGCTCCCATACTTAAATTTCCAAACTGGTCGACTAAATTTCATGTGCACATTGATGCATCAGGAATTGCAATTGGAGATATCCTTACTCAACCAAGGGATGATGGGATGGATTACCCTATCATATATAGTAGTCAAAAATTAAATAAAGCTGAAAGGAACTACTCGACCACTGAACGAGAAGCCCTAGGTATGGTATTTGCGCTCCAGAAGTGTCGACATTACCTATTGGCCAACCCTTTCATATTTTATACCAACCATCAAGCTTTGAAGTACCTTGTTAATAAACCCCTTCATCATGAAAGAATCTGTCGATGGTTACTTCTTTTTCAAGAATTTGAGTTTGAATTAGTGGTCTGACCAGGAAAACTAAATGTTGGACCCGACCACCTATCACGTATCGACACAGGGGAGGAACCGACCGGAATCGACGACGATTTGCTGGACGCACATCTATTTCGCATAGAAGCAGTACCCGAAGAACTAGAAGAAATCGCTCAGTCTTGGAGACAGGTCAGGCACCTGAAGGTCTGAACACCAAGAAAAAACAAATCTTAGCTATGAAGGACGCACCCTACAGCCTCATCAATGGATTTTTGTACAAAATAGGGTTAGACGACATTCTCATACGTTGTGTACTCGACCATGAGAGATAAAAAATCATGCATGAAGCACACTATGGACTTGCAGGGGGACATTTTCAAGCGGATACAACTGCAAGAAATATCCAACAGTAGGGCTTATGGTGGCCGACCATCCACAAGGATTGCAAAAACTTTGTTAGTCGATGCGATAGATGTCAACGACTTGGTCAACCTCTGCGAAGCACAGAAATAACACAGAAATGTCAATGACTTGGTCTACCTTTTCCTATCCCAGCCAAATGATCAGGTGCAAGATATATTATCACGGCAGTGGAATATGTCACCAAATGGGTAGAATCTGAACCTGTCGATACATGTTCAAGTGAGGTAGCTACTAAGTTTATCTGCGAAAACATTATCACTAGATTTGGATGCCCACTTACATTGATTAGCGACCAAGGATCACATTTCATCAACAAAACCATCAAAAATCTGACCGACCAGTTTCACATCGACCACCGACGAAGCACTGCCTATCACCCTCAGTCGAATGGTGCGATTGAAGCTTTTAACAAAACATTGACAAAAGGGTTAACCAAAATATGCAACACCGACAAAGACGACTGGGATGAGAAATTCCCTGCAGTTCTTTGGGCATATAGGATGGCATATAAGTGATCGACTGATCAAACACCCTTTCGACTAGTCTACGGGTAGGAAGCAGTCGTTCCCCTACATTTCCGACAGCAGACACCTATTATTGCACAGATACTACATGTCGATGTCGAACAAGCAAGAAAGGACAGACTATTTCAACTCAGTAAGCTAGAAGAACATCGAATCATGGCTATTCAACATCAGGAAATTCACAAACAACAACAGAAAGCCTGGCACGACCGTAACATCAAAAACAAAAACCTCTCGGTCGGCGACCTTGCTTTACTGTATAACAGTCGATTCAAGGGAAAACCCAAGAAATTACACACCGAATGAATGGGACCTTACGTTGTTGAATAAATACATCCCAATGGTTCAGTCAGACTGAAAACATTACAATGCCTCATATTTTGGAAGCTCGTTAATGGAGCCCGACTCAAACGTTATAGAAACTGAAAAAAAAAAAATAACGACCTTAACCGTCAACCAAAACCCATAAAAAGATAGAAAAATTCCAAAAACAAAATAATACATCCAACACAACCAGCCATGACAGCAACTCACTACTTCGACAACTGACATCACCACCATCGACCATCTTCATCGACCAGTCAGGCCGACCATTCTCACCTCCGACACCGACCATCGAATTCGAAAGTCCCATCACGCATTGATGGCCTCGAGCGCCGAAACAGATCCTCCATTAAGTCGCACTCGAGTATTTCAATTGGACTGTCAAGTCCACCATTAATACACCCATTTCGACACTCAACCCTAACCACGCCTATAAATAATCGACCGTTGAAGGTTCATTCACCACACCCATTTCCATCAGAGCACCCACAATCTCAGTCAACCAAAGCACAAGAACCCTGTCAAAATCCTGACCAGTCCGACACAATGGCACCCAAACTAACCAGAGCTGCGGCCAAGGCCAAAAAACTGTAAGCAGAGGACACCCCATTTCTCAACCGCTTAAAGAACATAAAAAATGCAAAGGTCCAGGAGGGCCCATTCCAGAAATTATGGAAAGAGATCCAAGAGTGGGCCTTTGTCGACAACCGAATGACCCAGGCCACGGAGAAAATTTGAAAGAGCGGCATTTTCAACTATCCTAACGCACCACTGATGGCAAGCTTCGGTGGGACGAAGGAAGCAGCTGTTAAATTCATTATCAGTCGCTACCATAATGGCCGGTTCTACTTCGACCAACCAATTGATATCAGCGGGGATGTTATCTCCAAGCTTACAGGTCTCCCCAACCAAGGCGGCCCTGTACCTATTGGCATCAAAGACGGGTTAGTCTAAGAACTTACGGGTTCACCGTCGGGCAAGAATTCCAAAGGACTGATAATCGACCAGATTGCGACAAGGACGCCACAAATCATGGCCAAAATCATAGCAATCACCCTTACTTTGGCAAGTCGGGGCAGCGACCTTAAACTGAAGATGTTGGAAGAGGTCGACACAATCGCGACCGACGGTCGGATATACCGATGGGGTGACTATGTGGCCGACATGATCAAAACCATCTATGAACGCTGTCAGGAGACGGGAGGTATAATCAAATTTCCCTCTCTCATTCTATGGATTGTTATGTACCATTTTTGTCTAGAAGGTAGTCCAGTCTTCCGAGAGCCCACCAAATTCCAAATGCACCGATTTAAGCCCTTTTCACAAAAAGGTACCCTGCATGAGTTGGCACAGGGGAAAGTCTTCCTAGAAAACTGGTTCCAACAGTTGAAAGTTCGCACGACGAGGTGGAGGGTGCCCCAGAACATCCGAAGAAACCTCCCTGCTAAGTCTCACATCCAGTTAGAAATCGACCACACATCAGTATGGTACATGTGAGGTCAGGACCCCAAATCATAGGACCTCGACTACTATCCAACGGTCGAGCAGATTTTTCGAGAGTTGACCAGACAAGCACAGATAAAGATCCCAATTCCGGAAGCTGCCAAAAGGGTCGACTTCTCCATCATCGGGCCACTCACCGACCAGGAAAAGGAAGAGGACTACGAACTGAAATTATACATCAGCACATTTGTGTCGGAGGACACCCCGACTGTTCCCACTAGTCAGGTACACATCATTGTCAAACCTTCGACTGCAAAAATAGTTGACCCCCAGCCGACAGAATAACAACAACCAACAATACCACTACAACAACAGACAACTCCTCCGGCCCCAGCAACCTTCGACCCCAATCAAGTACAGACAGGAGAAGTCAAAGGCAATGACCCGGAATATGCTTTATCTAAGAGCATCATCAAGAAGCTGGCTAAGGAGATAGCTGTCGCAAGGAAAAATATCAAAAGACAAAAACTACAACAAGGTAGGGGTAAGCGCAAGCTTATCCTGGCTGACTCATCCGATGATGAGGAGGAGACTGTTCGACTACTCTTGGCCCAACACACTGCATTTTCGGAGGCATACAAGGTCCTCCAGGATCATATGGAAGAATCAGTTGTCACTGAGGAAGTACTGCGAGACTGGACTAATCACTATGGGCAGGTCTATCAGTAGACAAGGCAGGCAAGGCAGGGCATTCAGGCTTTGGAGAGCCGAAAGTCGACAGAGGCAGAACTGCGGCAGACCATTGAAGAACAAATTGTGATGGAGACCAACAAACTACAGAAGCTGGAACATGAGGCACATCAGTGGGTTCAACAGGCCCTTCCCAATTTAGAGAAAGTCGACATCATCTGTCCACAGATGAAATGGCTCATCAATGCTGCAGAAGAGCAAAACCAACTGTTGGGTCCCAACATGGAGAATATAGCAGAAATGCCCATGTTCAAAAATATGTCGATCCTTTTAAGTATTACTACCTTAATGATCGATATCCAGAAGGCATTACAGATTTGGACCGATTTTCAGCATCATCTGGCCATCACCGCTCCAGCCATCATCGAAGTCTGTGTCCAAAGGAGACCGACCATCCGTCTACACAGTCCACAGCACGAGCAAATTTGACTGCATCCACAAAGAGTTCGTTTTTTGTACCTCCCTATTTCTTCGGGACGAAGAAATGTTTTGTTCATGGGGGAGATGTAGAAGGATCAAGTCGACACAAGTCGACTTGAACGAAGACCGACTTAGTTAGCCGACTAAGTCGATGGGCCGATTAGTCGATCAGCCGACTAAGTCGGTCGGTCGACTAACTAGAAAGATTATTCGGCTAACTAACAATCGTGTCGGTTCACCGAACCGACAGGTAGTTATTTGTAACTATTTGTAAATTGTATATATTAGGCTGTTGAGCCAAGCAAAGAACTCAGTTCAGTTCTGTGTATTTTATGAACTCATTACATTAATATAATCTTTTTTCCTATCTGTTCTTGTCTTCTGTATCTGATTTATAGTTATGTTTTAGTATGTATTATTGGTAACCTTATGTGATCTGTGAGATTACAACATTCTTCCATCTATATAGGATTCCCGAATGGTGCTAGCCGCCACACTCAACACTCAGCCTCTACTGCTTGGGTGATTTATACTCCTACGGGTTAGGTATTCTCTTTAGGAGGCGTATGTTTATGTGGTCATATCCTACCCTTGTTTGTTTGTGATTGGATTTAGATTATATTATCTGAAAATACCTGATTTGACTGAGTTAGGTCCTGTAATTTCTAAGATAGGTCATCGCATGAGATGTCCCATGAGACACTCCGTAAGTAGGAATATACACTCTGGAAGTAGGAATATACATTCCAGAAGTAGAAATATACGCTCCGGAAGTAGGAATATACATTCCAGAAGTAGGAATATACGCTCCAGAAGTAGTAATATGACCTCTAGAAGTATGAACATGACCTCCTAAAACAACGGGTGGTACTTGAACTTAAGACACAACTGGTCGAGTAACAACAGTATGAACTTGACCTGTAGCAACATTCCAGCCTGAAGGACCACGTGAATGAGGTGGAGGGTGAACATTCAAAGAACTAGGGATAGAGGATGAAGGGACCTATGTAATTATGTATGTGTTTTTCCCTATAGTCACTCATCTTGGATCCAGTATCCTAATAGGATCACTAGCCCTAGGCTTAGGAGAAATATGTGATGTAGCTTCCACTGTCGGGATGGAAGGTGCAATGTGACTTGTGCTCCCAAAGCTCTCCGCATGGTAAGGAATGAGAGTGCCACCAAGCATAGTGCTAGGCTCAAACTCTGAATTGACATGAAATGCCAAATCATGTGTGGGAAAACCAGACATACCATAACTACCATAACTAGTGCTCACAGGTTCAAAATGAGTCATCATCTTCCAACATTCCATATCGGCGATGTGTCAATGGGGGATAAACACTAGAGTAAGTAGGTCCATCATGAAAAGTACCTATCTCAAAAATTACAAGACCTAACTCAGTCAAATCAGGTGAAGGATCATAGTTAGGAGTAAACTCCCCATCTTCCACTTGAATGGGAGAAGGTGGTTCAGGAATACCTTCAATATGGTCTCCCATCATGCATGAATCAATGTGTGAAGTGGTCCTCCTGGACTATCTATCACTCTCTCTCAAAGGAGGAGGAAATGTAGAAGGTGGAAGTCCTACTAAATGACGAGAACGGTGAGGTGCCACACCCGAATCCATAATGACTCAAAAAATATAAGAGACTCTCTATGTATGCAAACCCTAGGCAAGCTAACGTGCATAGAGCATACACCAATAAAATATAAAGCCAAACATAACCAATCAAAGGTAGGATAAATGAGCTCCTGAATGAAGCAGGTATGTCTCACCTAGGAGAGGTTTGAGACTCCCATACACAACAAGTGGAGGTACGTAACCAATTATTTTGGTGCTCAACTTCAATGCGAAAAGTGACTGTGCTGTTTGACCCCAACCTGGCCGGGACACCCGTAGAATAACCCCTAAAGAGTACCCCCTCGATATCCTAGGTAAGGCCACTAAGGTCACCTGAATATAATCAATGCTCAGGAAGACAGTCGTAGGCAATATTGACTGTATGGACAGGGTAGCAAAGCCCGAAACTATTGAAAGAGCCTCCAAATATGAATACAATCCTCGAAATATCTCTGGCGCTATTCAGTTATGAATAGGGGTCATCCCAATCAATAACTACTCACAATGCCTCGTGCTTAACTCCCTTTTGAGAGGAGGAGCCTGAGAAACATTGGTTATACCAAGGAATTTCACACACTCACCTGGACAGACACATACATGTTGTTGTTTAGTGGTATTGGAGAATTTACTCACAATGAACTATTCCAAGACCCTAAAACCTAATATTGTTGGTGAACCCTATCAAATAAAATAGTGTAGTTCATTTTAATTAAGCGTTGATTTTAATTGGCTTTATTACTCAAAAGAGGTATATGGCCGTGCAACTAATGGCATTATGACACAACATGAAGAAAAATGCACACCTAACAATCAATGCAAATGCATTGTGTCCATGAGAAATAGGGTATGATACTATGTGAAATGCACAATTTTCTTCGAATGATAGATGGAAACTTTCCTATATGAAATCTTGACTAATACTCCAAAGCAAATCTAGTGCAAGTACTATGCAAAATGCAAGATGCAATGCATAATGATAATCAAATCTTTTTGGATTTTTTGAAATAAAAGTGAGATACTAAAGCAAAAGAATGGTTCTACAACCCCCAAATTCTACAAGCACACTCAAGTAGCACTCAAGCAAAGTACTAAGGTAAAATAAATCTAATGCACTAATCCCAAAACAAAAAATCGAAAATGCAAATGAAAAGAACATTCTTCAAAAAAGAAGTTTTACCCTAAAAAAATGTCTCTGGTCAGAAACAGAGGTGTATACAGACTCTAGTAGTATCAAAGGAGACTCAACAATCATCCAACTTCACCCAACAACCATCAATCTTCCTCTAGAAGGAAAAACTAAGGGCATACATGATTGTTCACAGTAAACCCGTGTGTGTACGCGAAAATAGAAGTGAAACCCACGTATTACGTGGATGTGAGTTAAAAAATTGCATACAACAAGAAAGGTGCATAAAAATAAAGGCAAACAGACAAGCTGAGACAAAATTCACACCAATGAGACACTATCAGGAAAACATACCCCCAGACCCGACATAGAAATAAGATAAAAAACAGCAATTCAAAGTCATTGAATGCCGATAGAAAACCCCCAAAGGATAACTACTAGGAACTCCCTGGCGGAGTCGCCAATTATGTTACAGAGATAAATTCCTATGGATTGGGGTACCACAATAGACAGCTTGACTCTAGAAATCAATCCTTTCCAATGTGCAATAGAAATCAAATATCTAACACTAAAGGATTAGACCTCGTACCTTATTTTGGATGGTTGAAGTAGATCCTCGTTGAGCTTTCCAACTTCAGCTTGAATTGATTAATCACTTTCCACAACAACAAGTAAACAAGACAAGCATACTGTATATTGGTGTTAGATCTATTCTAGCATATATAATCAACAATGTATAAGCATTTGAAATCATCCATGGATAAAATATTCATTCAAAAATACATTATTGGACAGGAAAAGATATTTCTATTAATATAAAATTAGATATTACAATGAATACAACCTCTGTTGGCACATCTGCAAATAAAAGAAAATGAATCCCCCACTTGGGCCTCCACCACCTCAATCCTCCATCTCTTGATAGCAAGCTCACAAGCAAAAGGCAAGCTTGGGAAGAACACAAAAGTGCTCCAAGGGACAAAGGGATGCAGACTCAAGCATAAGTTCTGGAAACAATGGACTACAGTTTCTTTTCTCTCAATTCTCTTATGCCTTCAATGTATCCAAAGAATTTTTTATATAGCTTTCAAAGGGGTAATGAAAGGTCGAATCTGAGCGATCTCAAGGCATATGGAAGGCCAGGAGTCAAGTGAGTCAGATCCATGTCAAGGAAAACTCCAAAAGGATTTGGATTTTGTACACATCCTGATGTACGTGGTTTTAGAGATCAAACCCGCGTATATACGCGATAAGGGGTTTAAAAGTTGTGTATAACAATTTTCTCATGTTTCTAGGGATGATCTAGGAAACATCAAAGGACAAAAAATGGTCCAAGGGGTCTAAGGAGTCTATAGAGGGACAGGGGAAGGCCATACAAGTGTGATTCATGTGGTGTGGTAAAATTAGCTATAACAATCAGAACGGACGTGCCATTTCCTGCAACTATGATAGCATATCAAGATAATCTTGAATGTGTTGCAGAGTCTAGTCCTTCCTCTTCACGGATGGAGGAGGAGGACCCATATGTGTTTCCTGCATGGGCAGTTGAGTCTTCTCACACCCATGACTTCCTTGATAGTGTTTTTCCATCAGATGAAGCTATTATTGAGGCTATGTCTAGGTTTGAGCCACCTTGGGAAGGTTTGCATCATAGATCTTACTTTCTTCCTGAGCTCGACCATTTGGATTGTGAATTCTTTAGGGAGATTATTAGTGAGAGAATTGGTAGTCTCGTGGTTCCATTAAGCTCTCCTGGTTTAATGGCTGATGGAAACATGGTGAATATATATCCTACCATTCCTATCAATATCTCTCGCGATCCTGGCTAGATTGAGAATGTCTATATTGGGGCAGAATGTTCCCATGCTGAGATTCAAGAGTATACTGAGCTGTTCAAAGAATTTCATGATGTATTTGCTTGGTCATACGAGGAAATGTCGGGTATCGACCCTCGCATTGTTGAGCATGAAATTAAAACTTATCCCAATGCTAAGCCTGTTTGACAACGCTTGTGTGCGGTGAATCCTAGAAAAGCACCCGTAATTAAGGCTGAGATAGAAGAACTATTGAATGTCGGTTTTATCTATCCCGTTCCCTTGACGGAGTGGGTTTCAAATCCAATTCCGGTTGATAAGAAGCAGGGAATGATCCATATATGCACTGATTTCCATGACTTGAATCATGCCTGTCCTAAGGATAATTTTCCCACACCATTTATTGATAAAATTTTGGATGAGTGTGCAGGAGGCAAGGTATTTTCCTTTATGAATGGCTTTTCCGGATACAATCAGATATAGATCAAACCTGAGGACCAACATAAGACTGCCTTTATTCGTCCTTGGGGTACCTTTTCATATCAATAAATGCATTTCAACCTTAAAAACACCAGAGCCACTTTTAAGCGGGCTATGACCTTGATCTTCCATGATCTCAAATCAATTATTTAAGTCTTTTTGGATGACCTTGCTGCTCATTCTCGTCAAAGGATGCGTTATTCCTACCATTTGAGATTAGTGTTTGAAAGGTTCCACCATTACTTGGTCAGGTTAAATCCTCATAAATGCATCTTTTGTGTGAAGTCTGGTCAGTTATTAGGGTTCATTGTCTCCAAGGAGGGTATAAGAGTCGACCCTTTGAAGGTTGAGGCAATACTGCAAATGTCTCCCCCGAGAAACATTAGACATCTTCAATGTTTGCAAGGCATGGAAAATTTCGTGCGGAGATTTGTAGTTAACTTTGCCAATTTGACTAGAGGATTTATGCATATTTTGAAGAAGGACACTACCTTTTGTTGGGATGAGCAAGCCTTAGCATCGGCCCTGGTGATTAGTCCACCTGACTATAACCATGACTTTCTACTTTATGTGGCCGCACCCATGGAGACGATTGGTATGGTTTTGGTTCGGGAGGATGAGGAGCTCCAAGAGCATGTCATATATTATTTAAGATGAAACCTTATAGATGTGGAGATCCATTATTCCCTTGTGGAGAAACTTTCCTTAACTACTGTTCATGCGGTTCAAATATTGAGACACTATATTCTCCTTTGCCAGACCTTGGTGGTAGCCCATGTCAATCCATTTTAGTTCATCCTCACTAGAAGGATGATAGGGGAAAAGTATAATAAGTGGATTGTCATCTTGCAAGAATTTGATCTCGAGTTTGTTTTGGCAAAATCGAAGAAATCATTGATTTTTGCGGAGCTTATATCTGATTTCCCAAGCAAGGAGGAGGAGGAAGTTTGTGAAGATATGTTTGTCGATGAGCACATTTTCCTGATCTCAACTTTGGATCCATGGTATGGGGATATTATCATATATTTACAAACATTGAAGGCCCCTACTCACCTTTCAAGGGATGAACGACGATGGTTACATCACGTATCCAAGAATTACCTCATAGTGGATAACACATTGCACCGCCATTGGTAGATTCCATTTTACATCATTGTTTAACTCATGAGGAGGTTGAGCTTGTGCTGAATGATTACCACAGAAGGGCATGTGGTGGTCATTTATCTGGGCTTTCTACAGCCCAAAAAAAATTGAGAGTAGGTTATTTCTGGCCGTTGATATTTAAAGATTGTGTTAATGCAGTCAATAAGTGCCACCCTTGCCAGGTGTTTGCATGCAATATGTACTCACATCCTGCCTTGTTACATCCAATTATCACCGCCAGTCCCTTCACTAAGTGGGGGCTTGATTTCATGGATTTCAACCCAGCTTCAGCTGGGGGGCATCATCATATTATTATGGTTGTTGACTATTTCACGAAATGGGCTGAAGCTATGCCCATGGTTAAATCTGATGGTGAGATAGATGCACATTTCGTATTCAACCAGATCATTACTTGGTTCAGTATTCCGAAAGAGCTTGTCACTGACCATGGTAGGCACTTTTAGAATCGGATGATGGAAGAGTTGGCCTAAAATTTAGGGTATAAGCAGGAGCATTCTTCTTCTTATTACCCTCAAGTGAATGGACAGGTTGAAGCAGTGAACCAATCACTCAAGTCCATTCTCCAACAAACCATTGCATAAAGAAATACCAATTGGCATATCATGTTATATCCTGCTTTGTGGGCTTATAGGACCACAGTTAAGACTGCCACTGGTTTTTCTTCATATCAGCTTGTACATGGAGTGGAGTCTATATTTCCAGTTGAGTGTGAAATCCCTTCTTTGAAGCTAGCCATAGAGCTCTTACCAGACACTTCCCCATTGGAGGAACGTTTGGTCCATTTAGAGTAGCTTGATGAGAAGCGTCGAGATGCTTTAGTGCCTCTAAAAGTGAATAAGCGTCGCGTTAAGGTCCAATATGATAAATCTGTCCATCCAAGGAGGTTTAGTGAAGGAGATTTCGTCCTTTTGTGGGATCAAGCTAAAGAACCATTGGGGGCAGGAAAAGTTAACCCCATGTTGGATGGTCCTTACGTGGTTAAACATGTGTTAGAGAAGGGTGCATATGAGTTAGTAGATTATGAAGGGACAACCTTGGCATAGCGTAGAAATGGGCTCTATCTTAAAAAGTACTATGCATGATTCTCAGCCAGGGCTGACTATTGTATATTATTGTACAGTATTTTGCATAGTTAGGTTTTTCTTATGGTGATCAGGTTTGTTGATTAGCTTTTGTTTCTTATGGCAGATGTCAATGGAGTCTTCCATCTATATAGGATTCCCGGATGGTGCTAGACACCACACTCAACACTCAGCCTCTACTGCTTGGGTGATTTATACTCCTACGGGTTAGGTATTGTCTTCAGGAAGCGTATGTTTACGGACCTCTTCAAAAAATGTTGCTAAATATAGTGTCGTTATCGAGCTTCTACGGGATGCCATTTTACATGGTGTTTTATCTCTTGAGGTACGTCTTGATTCGGAGTTAGTAGTGTCACAGCTTAATGGCTTGTATCATGTTAGGGATCCAACATTATTACAAATATTCTTACGTGTGAGATTTTTAGAATGGAAATTTTACAACATAACATACATACATGTTCCAAGAATTTATAATCAAATTACTGACTCATATGCTAACTATGTGTTAGATTGGCATTTGTTTCATAGACAATAAGCTCATCACAAACATACATTTTTACACATGTAAATAAATAAACCGATCATCATCAAAGTTTTTTAAACACCCAAAATGTGATAATACATAAGTTTCATAATACAAAAATGGGGCTTCCGAGCCACCAAAATATAAATACACGGTAGTACAAAATGTATCACTCCCAGGTATCTAAGCCTGGGGAGGAGGAGGGGGGTTCTGATTGTGGAATGTCACCACGGCTCTAGCTAGCCATCAAAACAATCGCACCCATGCTCGTGGCACACCCACCACCTGACGCTGCATGGCCTCAGGTAGGTCCTCGACTTGCGCCATGGGTACCCTATGTGTCAGCCACTGTTATAGCTGATTTTACCACTACAGGTCAATCACACTTGTATTGCCTTCCCCTGTCCCTCTGCAGACTCCTTAGACCCCTTGGACCATTTTTTGTCCTTTGATGTTTCCTTGACCATCCCTAAAAACATGTGAAAATTAATACACGTGGCTTTTAAACCTATAATCACGTATATACGCGGGTTTGACCCCTAAAACCATGTACATCAGGATGTGTGCATAATCCAAATCCTTTTGGAGTTTTCCTTGACATGGATCCGAATCACTTAACTCCTAGCCTTCCCTGTGCCTTGAGATTGCTCAGATTCAACCTTTCATTATCCCTTTGAAAATCTATATAAGGAACTCTTTGGTACATTGAAGGCATAAGAGAGAATTGAGAGCAAAGAAACTATAGTCCATTGTTGCCAGAACTTGTGCCTGAGTCTACATCCCTTGTCCCTTAGAGCACTTTTGTGTTCTTCCCAATCTTTCCTTTTTATTTTGAGCTTGCCATCGAGAAATGGAGGATTGAGGTGGTGGAGGCCCAAGTGGGGGATTTAGTTTCTCCGATTCACAGATGTGCCGACAAAGGTTGTATCCATTGTAATCTCTGATTTTATATTAATAGAAATATCTTTTCCTGTCCAATAATGTATGTTTGAATGAATATTTTATCCATGGATGCTTTCAAATGCTTGTACATTGTTGATTATATATGCTATAATAGATCTAACACCAATACATATAGTATGCTTGTCTTGTTTACTTGTTGTTGAGGAAGTGATTTATCAATTCAAGCGGAAGTTGGAAAACTCAACAGAGATCTACTTCAACCGTCCGGAATAAGGTACAACGTTTGATCCTTTAGTGTTAGATATTTAATTTCTATTGCATATTGGAAAGGATTGATTTCTGGAGTTAAGATGTCTGTTGTGGTACCCCAAGCCATAGGAATTTCTCTCCGTAACAGAATTGGTGACTTCGCTGGGGAGTTCCTAGTAGTTGTCCTTTGGGGGGTTTCTATCGGCATTCAATGGCTTTGAATTGATCTTTTTCTCTTGTTTCTGTGTCAGGTCTGGGGGCATGTTTTCCTGGTAGTGTCTGATTGGTGTGAAGTTTGTCTCACCTTGTTTGTTTGCCTTTATTTTTATACACCTTTCTTCCTGTACGCGAGTTTGGAACTCACAGTCACGTATATACGTGGGTTTCACTGCTATTTCCGCGTACACACGTGGGTTTACTGCAAACAGTCGTGTATGCCCTTAGTTTTTCCTTTTAGAGGAAGTGAAATGGTTGCTGGGTGAATTTCGATGATTGCTGAGTCTCCTTTGATACTGCCAGAGTCTGTATACACCTCTGTTTCTGGCCAGAGACGTTTTTTTAGGGTAAATTTTCTTTTTTAAGAATGTTCTTGTTATTGCATTTTCGATTTTAGGGATCTACTTCAACCGTCTAGAATAAGGTACGAGGTATGATCCTTTAGTGTTAAATATTTAATTTCTATTGCATATTGGAAAGGATTGATTTCTAGAGTCAAGCTATCTGTTGTGGTACCCCAAGCCATAGGAATTTCTCTCCGTAACAGAATTGGTGACTCCACTGGGGAGTTCCTAGTTGTTTTCCTTTGGGGGCTTTCTATCAGCATTCAATGGCTTTGAATTGCTCTTTTTCTATTGTTTCTGTGTCAGGTCTAGGGGCATGTTTGCCTGGTAGTGTCTGATTGGTGTGAAGTTTGTCTCAGCTTGTCTGTTTCCCTTTATTTTTATGCACCTTTCTTCCTGTATGCGAGTTTGGAACTCACAGTCACATATATACGTGGGTTTCACTGCTATTTCCACGTACACACATGGGTTTACTGCAAACAATCACGTATGCCCTTAGTTTTTCCTTTTAGAGGAAGTGGAATGGTTGATGGGTGAATTTTGATGATTGTTGAGTCTCCTCTGATACTGCCAGAGTTTGTATACACCTCTGTTTTTGACCAGAGACTTTTTTAGGGTAAATTTTCTTTTTTAAGAATGTTCTTGTCATTGCATTTTCGATTTCGGGGATCTACTTCAACCGTCCGAAATAAGGTACGAGGTCTGATCCTTTAGTGTTATATATTTAATTTCTATTGCATATTGGAAAGGATTGATTTCTAGAGTCAAGCTGTCTGTTGTGGTACCCCAAGCCATAGGAATTTCTCTCCGCAGCAGAATTGGTGACTCCGCTGGGGAGTTCCTAGTAGTTGTCCTTTGGGGGGTTTCTATCAGCATTCAATGGCTTTGAACTGCTCTTTTTCTCTTGTTTCTGTGTCAGGTTTGGGGGCATGTTTTCCTGGTAGTGTCTAATTGGTGTGAAGTTTGTCTCAGCTTGTCTGTTTGCCTTTATTTTTATGCACCTTTCTTCCTGTACACGAGTTTGGAACTCACAGTCACGTATATACGCGGGTTTCACTGCTATTTTTGCGTACACACATGGTTTTACTGCAAACATTCACATATGCCCTTAGTTTTTCCTTTTAGAGGAAGTGGAATGGTTGCTGGGTGAATTTTGATGATTTCCTAGTCTCCTGTGATATTTCCAGAGTCTATATACACCTCTGTTTCTGACTAGAGACATTTTTTTAGAGTAAATTTTCTTTTTTAAGAATGTTCTTGTCATTGCATTTTCGATTTTTTTCTTTTGGGATTAGTGCATTAGACTTATTGTACCTTAGTACTTTGCTTGAGTGTGCTTGCAGAGTCTGGGGGTTGTAGAATCATTCTTTTGCTTTTATATCTCATTTTTATTTCAAAAAATCCAAAAATATTTGCTTATCATCATGCATTGCATTTTTCATTTTGCATAGTACTTGCACTAGATTTGCTTTGGAGTATTAGTCAGGATTTCATATAGGAAAGCTTGCATTTATCATTTGAAGAAAATTGTGCATTTCACGTAGTCACATACCCTATTTTTCATGGACACAATGCATTTGCATTGATTGTTAGGTGTGCATTTTACTTCATGTTGTGTCATAACACCATTAGTTGCACGGCCATATACCTCTTTTGAGTAATAAATCCAATTAAAATCAATGCTTAATTAAAATGAACTACACTATTTTATTTGATAGGGTTCACCAAAAATATTAGGTTTTAGGGTCTTGGAATAGTTCATTGTGAGTTAATTCTCCAAGACCACTAAAAAACAACAAGTATGTGTCTGTCCATGTGAGTGTGTGAAATTCCTTGGGATAACCAGTGTTTCTCAGGATCCTCCTCTTAAAAGGGAGTTAAGCATGAGGTAGTGTGAGCAGTTATTGATTGGGATGACCCCTAGTCATAATTGAGTAGCACCGAATATATTTCCAGTATTGTATTCATATATGGGGGCTCTTTCGATATTTTTGGGCTTTGCTACCCTACCCATACGATCAATACCGCCTGCGATTGTCTGCCTAAGCATTGATTATATTGAGGTGACCTTAGTGGCCTTACCTAGGATATCGAGGGGGTACTTTGTAGGGGTTATTCTATGGGTGTCCCGGCCAGGTTGGGGTCGAACATCATAGTCGCTTTACATGTTGAAGCTGAGGGCCACAATAATTGGTTACGTACCTCCACTTGTTGTGTATGGGAGTCTCAAGCCTCTCCTAGGCGAGACATACCTGCTTCATTCGGGAGCTCACTTATCGTACCCTTGATTGCTTGTGTTTGTCTTTATATTTTCTTGGTGATTGCTCTGTGCACGATAGCTTGCCTTGGGTTTCTGTAGATAGAGAGTATTTGATATTTTTTGAGTCATTGTGGATTCGAGTGTGGCTCCTTGCCATTCTCGTCGTTTAGTAGGACTTCTGCCTTCTACATCTCCTCCTCCTTTGGGAGAGAGAAATAGATAGTCCAGGTGGACTACTTTGCACATTGATTCACACACCATGGGAGACCATATGGAAGGTATTCCTGAACCACCTTCTCCCATTCATGTGGAAGATGGGTAGTTTACTCCTAACTATGATCCTTCACCCGATTCGACTAAGTTAGGTCCTGTGAGTTATGAGATAGGAACATTTCATGATAGACCTACTTACTCTAGGGTTGATTCCCCATTGACACATTGCTGGTATGGAATGCCGGAGGATGATGAGACTCATTTTGAACCCACGAGCACTAGTTATGGTATTTATGGTATGTTTGGGTTTTCCACACATGATTTGGCATTCCATGTCGAATCTGAGTTTGAGCCTAACACTATGCCTGGGGGCACTCTCATTCCTTACCATGCGGAGAGGTTTGGGAGCACAAGTCACATTGCACCTTTCATCCCAGCGGTGGAAGCTACATCACATATTCCTCCTAGGTCTAGGGTTAGTGATCCTATTAGGATACCAGATCTGAGATGAGTGACTATAGGGAATAGCATGTACATAATTACACAGATCCCTTCGTCCTCTGTCCCTAGTTCTTTGAATGTTCACCCTACACCTCATTCACATGGTCCTTCAGGCCAGAATGTTGCTACGAGTCATATCCGTACTGCAGTTACTAGACCAGTTGTGTCTCAGGTACATGCACCGCCCATTGTTTCGCTAGGTCATGTTCCTACTTCCGAAATGTATATTCCTACTTCCGGAGCGTATGTTCCTACTTATGGAGTGTCTCATGGGGCATCTCATGTGATGACTTATGGACCCTATTATGGGACGCAGTATGGACAGGGTTCTTCACCTTATGGGGGTGGGTATCAACAACCTACTTACTCTCCAAATTATGGCTTTGTAGCTCCAAATAGTCAAGGTACACCACACTACAGTGCTTCCCTGCCACCCTATACGGGTCAAATGGGAGGAGGGCACTATGGCCAAGGCCATGGTGGTAATCAGACCTATGTGAATCAGAACTATCAGGGAGCGGTCCATCAACCTCATCATCCTAGGCTCCCTTTCCTCACAACGTTGAATATTCCTGACTTGTCAAGATTGACGAACGATCCTGTAGCTCATGACCCGGCTTGGCCAGCTATCCCTACTAAGATTCCCTCAGACATACCCACATTTGAAGGAAAACTGGGAGAGGATCCGAGCGAACATGTTACTACCTTTCACCTATGGTGCTCTTCGAATTCCTTACGCTAGGACTCAATCCGTTTAAGGCTGTTTCAACGCACCCTTACAGGGCCTACCGTGAAATGGTATATAGAGATACCTAGGGGGGCATTTTCTTTGTTCGATGACCTAGCGATGACTTTTCTTAACCACTTCCAGCTACCAGTGCATTATGACGTTGGCATTGAACTCTTGTCAACATTTCAGTAGGATAAAGCCACACATATCTCGGATCATATCCAAGAGTGGTGTAGATGGAAGAGGTTAATTAAAGCCTTTATACCACTGGAATTCCTCCTCGAATGGTTCCTTAAGTCATTATTACCATATATAGCGAAGGATGTTTCTACATCCATAGTGAAAAATGAGGAACAAGTGATTTTTAGGGCGCAGGAACTGGATTTGATTTATGATCATTTTGGTTTGTTATATGAGATTATTCCCAATGCTCCGCATTGTAGTTTCGATCCCAAGGTTAAACCTGGACCACATGCTGATGGCATTGTTGGTTGTGCGAGTGGTAAACCTGCGGATTTGGTTGCAAAAAAAGTTAGTCAATTGTCAATCAACCAATTTGCTTTGGGACAAGCCACGACTTCATCTCAACCCACCCAAACGGCGAGTGTGCTTTCAGTACAATCATCGGACCAGAAGGGTAACCAGCAGCCTTGATGGAATAAAAAGAAAGGTAAGAATAATCTTAAGGGTGGGAATAGGAATGAAAATGATAATAATAATGACAATAACGCCCTTAATGATGGGGGGGACAAGCAAGCTAAAGGTAAGGTTAAATTTCCTTGCAATTTGTGTAAGGACGATCACCTCACTTATTTGTGCCCTCATATCGATGAAGCCTCGAGATTCTTGGCACAGGGCCTAGATGTGCTGAATAACCCTTTACCTCATAATCAAAATATGAACTTGAGGACCCATGAACAGTTTGGTGGCGATAAAGATCCATCAGAGGTTAGTGGTCATGGTTGCATTAACATGGTACATTCTGCGAAAGTTGTGACCCGTGCGAAAGACTATTGTTCGTCACAACCCAGCCCAGGGAAAGAACCTGATCCACCAGGGAATCCTTTGCATATTAAGAAACCTATGGATAAACCTAAAGCTGCACCTCGCATTCCTAAGGGAGTCCTTAAGCATTCGGGGCACAATCATAATGCCCAAGCCACCCATAACTATTCAGTTGTCGAGGATTTGGGCCACACTCCTTGTGCAATGTTTGCATTGGAAGTGCTTTAGAGTTGTCCTTCACAAAGGAAGGATTTGCTTTCTGCCCTTGGCGTGAACGATGATAATTCTTCCTGTGTGATTAAATTTGAAACCGCAATACTTCAGCCTCGCTTGCCTTACTATGTGTCTCTTTTGATTCACGTAGAATGTCTTAACATGGCCATCAAGTGCACTGTGATTGACGAAGGTGTTGCTAATTTTGTGATGTCTTTATCGTGTTGGAATGGTTTAGGTTCCCCTGAGGGTTCTAAGTTAGCAACCATGTTAACTGCGTTCGATGGGAGATCGTTTAGGATGCATGGGATCCTTCCTTCTCTTAAGGTCCATTTGGTAGGGAAGACCATTGCGATAGAGGTCGAGGTGGTTGATTCGCCCCTTGACTATAATCTCTTCCTGGGTAGGAATTGGATGTACATTATGAAATCCGCAGCTTCTTCCCTATTTCACGTTGTATGCTTTCCATTTAATGGGAAGAGAGTCACAATTGATCAAATGTCAGTCAAGAATCTTTCGGTTAGCGCATCTTCAGGAGCTTTGATCCCGATCGTTGAGCACTCTCAGCCGGCAACTGGGAGTGTGGGTGTAGGCATGTATCCATCCCTCATGGGAATTTTTAGTTGTCTTGCACCAATCCTTATGATAGGGTCTAGTTCTAGTGAGGCTTCGACATCTATGAGATCAGTGTCTTTTCTCACAAGTCATATGGAAGATCCTTGGATTCTTCCTACACCGAGTACTCCAAGTGTGCCCATCGTGACGGATGTGCCATTTCCTGCAACTATGGTAGCTTATCAAGCTAATCTTGAGAGTGTTTCAGAGCCTAGTCCTTCCTCTTCACGGATGGAGGAGGAGGACCCTTATGTGATGCCTGCATGGGCAATGCAGTATTCTCATGTGCATGACTACCTTGATAGTGTTTTCCATTCAGATGAAGCGATTATTGAGGCTATGTCGAGAGTTGAGCCACAATGGGAAGAACTCCATCATAGATCTTACTTTCTTCCTGAGCTTGACCACTTGGAGCGTGAGGACTCTAGGGAGGTTCTTAGCGAGAGAATTGGTAGTCCTATGGTTCCATTAATCTCTCCTGGTCCGATGGCTGATGGAAACATGGAAAATATATCTTCAACGATTCCTATCAATATCTCTCATGATCCTGGTAGGATAGAGAATGTCTATATTGGGGCAGAATGTTCCCATGCTGAGATTCAAGAATACACCAAGCTATTTAAAGAATTCCATGATATCTTTGCTTGGTCTTACAATGAAATACCAGGTATCGACCCTCGCATTGTCAAACACAAGATTAAGACTTATCCGAATGCTAATCCTATTCGGCAATGCTTGCGTGCGGTGAATCCTAGGAAAGCACCTGCAATTAAGGCAGAGATAGAGAAACTGTTGAAAGCCGTTTTTATCTATCTCGTTCCCTTGACAGAGGTGGTTTCAAACCCCATTTCGGTGGATAAGAAGTAGGGAGCGATCCACATATGTACTAATTTCAGTGATTTGAATTGTGCCTGTCCTAAGGACAATTTCCCCACACCATTTATTGATTATATTTTGGATGAGTGTGCGGGTAGCGAGGTTTTTTCCTTCATGGATGGCTTTTTTGGATATAATCATATACAAATTAAACCTGAGGACCAACATAAGACTACATTTATTTGTCCTTGGGGAACTTTTGCATATCAGAAAATTCCTTTTGGCCTTAAGAATGCTGGAGCTACTTTTTAGCGAGCCATGACCTTGATCTTCCACGATCTCAAATCGATTATCAAAGTATTTTTGGATGACCTTGCTGCTCATTCTCGTATGAGAATGCGTCATTCCTATCATTTGAGATTGGTATTCAAAAGATGCCGCCATTATTTGTTCAGGTTAAATCCTCACAAGTGCATATTTTGTGTGAAGTTATGTCTCTTGTTAGGATTCATCGTTTCTAAAGAGGGTATAAGAGTCGACCCTTTGAAGGTTGAGGCAAAACTTTAGTTGTCTCCCCTGAAAAATATTCATCATATTCAATGTTTGCAAGGCATGGAAAACTTCTTACGAATATTCATTGTCAATTTTGCCAATTTGACTAGAGGTGATTTGATCCCAGGGGCGAGCCCGGAAAATCATCGAACCCGCTCGAAACAATCGGGACCAATAGGATCGTTTTTCTGACGTTAGTGCAAGTGAACATGAGCATAATATAAGTGTGTAACATAGAATCATCCACATGAAAATGAAAAATCATTCAAGCACATTAGGGACACAATTTGATTACGGAGTTCACCAGATCTCCTGGCTACGTCTCCGGGCCTACTCCAAAATAGAGTGACCAATCCATTGCAAAGATGCACAAATACATAAGGTACATCACAACGGATTCACCTGCAGAGTCTTCATCATCTGTTCGTCTCTACCGCCGCACCATAACTGCCTTTGATGGGTCACATAAGTGCACAAGCTATAGGACTCAATCGAAGACTGCAGAAATCAAGCAAGCAAATGCATGCCTCCTTTGTCTCGAGAAGTTGCCAAACTTGGACATGAAGATATTTTCCAAATGTAGCCAATCACACTCTTTCAACTGACTCTACGAGCCACGAACCTCGAGCAGATCAAAGACTTGCATAATGTTGCAAGTCACACTCTTTCAACTGACTCTACAAGCCACGAACCGCGAGCTATGCCACACGATCTTCTGCAGGATAGTCTCAATAGACAACAATATGTTTGCATGACAAGTGCATCAATAAAACCAAAGTCACACTCTTACCAACCAATCCCTTCACCTTTGTCCTTCGGGATGAGAGTGTAGATGGTCGCTACTTGCATTCAAATGCAAATTGAAATGTTTCCTCCTCGAACTGACTCTTCTTCTTTGTCTCCTACGCTGGATCACCTTCGGACATGATGGAGCCATGCTTGCTCTCTGAGCTGGAACTACAAGGTTGGAGCCTCTCCATGAGCTTCTCCAATGGAAACCCCCAATGGGGCCTCTCAGATGCTTGCTTCCTCTATGGGATACATCTCTCCAAACTTGAGCTCCCTTCAAATGCACATGACAAGTGCTTAAATCAGAGAAGCTACTCTTGGTGGCATGATACATGTGATTCTCCAAATTGGGATTAGTTACAAATTGGTTTGGCTTCTAATAACATAAACCAAAAATATGGTTCATGCCCACATGCCCATGGGTTTTCACATTTAGTTACTTCCCCATAATGACATTTACAAAATCCAACAATAATCCGTTACATAATAAAATCCCTTTTTTAAATAGCTTGTTGGTTTTTCAACCATAAACCAACTTGTTACAACTTCTTTACAAATATGGCATGTTTGTTTTTGGTTGCAACCATGCATTAACTTCATAACAACTCAAGGAATAAAATAAATGAGTAATATGCGAGTAATTTTTCCACTCACTTCAAATATTAATCATTTTACAATTTCTCATGAGTAAATGCATGAATTTCCTAAAACTCATTTCAAGCACAAATGCATACATGCTAGTCATCATGCCACTTCATCATGCCATGTCACCATGCCACATCAGCATGCCATGTCATCATACCACATCATCATGCCATTTAGCATGCCATGTCATCATGCCACATCATCATGCCATGTCAGTAGAATGCACTTTTTGACTACCACGTGACAGCTTGAGGGAGTGCCACGTGGCACTTCAGCCAAAATTTTCCCTATTGGGGCCAAACTTCAAAACGCAATATCTTTTGCATCCGGAGTCCGTTTGACACGCCGTTTGCACCGTTGGAATCCGCTTGACGAGCTCTTCAACATGGTACTATTTTTATTTCAATATGATGATTTTGAAAACTGGCCTTTTTAGATCCTCCCAGATCATTCCTCCCCACTAGGAAGGCTTTTGGTCCCCAAAAGCTTCTTGCAGGTATGCTCATCTACTTCTTGCTTCATTGGTGCCTGCACAAACTGCTTCCAATTCCTGGATTTTTGCACACTACAAACATTTTCTCATAATAGTCCACAACCTGCAACACTTGTCAGCTTGCTTTGATACCACTTGATCTGATCCCGGGGGCGAGCCCGGAAAATCATCGAACCCGCTCGAAACAATCGGGACCAATAGGATCGTTTTTCTGACGTTAGTGCAAGTGAACATGAGCATAATATAAGTGTGTAACATAGAATCATCCACATGAAAATGAAAAATCATTCAAGCACATTAGGGACACAATTTGATTACGGAGTTCACCAGATCTCCTGGCTACGTCTCCGGGCCTACTCCAAAATAGAGTGACCAATCCATTGCAAAGATGCACAAATACATAAGATACATCACAACGGATTCACCTGCAGAGTCTTCATCATCTGTTCGTCTCTACCGCCACACCATAACTGCCTCTGATGGGTCACATAAGTGCACAAGCTATAGGACTCAATCGAAGACTGCAGAAATCAAGCAAGCAAATGCCTGCCTCCTTTGTCTCGAGAAGTTGCCAAACTTGGACATGAAGATATTTTCCAAATGTAGCCAATCACACTCTTTCAACTGACTCTATGAGCCACGAACCTCGAGTGGATCAAAGACTTGCATAATGTTGCAAATTGCACTCTTTCAACTGACTCTATGAGCCACGAACCTCGAGCTACGCCACACGATCTTCTGCAGGATAGTCTCAATAGACAACAATATGTTTGCATGACAAGTGCATCAATAAAACAAAAGTCACACTCTTACCAACCAATCCCTTCACCTTTGTCCTTCGGGATGAGAGTGTAGATGGTCGCTACTTGCCTTCAAATGCAAATTGAAATGTTGCCTCCTCGAACTGACTCTGCTTCTTTTTCTCCTACGCTGGATCACCTTCGGACATGACGGAGCCATGCTTGCTCTCTGAGCTGGAACTACAAGGTTGGAGCCTCTCCATGAGCTTCTCCAATGGAAACCCCCAATGGGGCCTCTCAGATGCTTGCTTCCTCTATGGGCTACATCTCTCCAAACTTGAGCTCCCTTCAAATGCACATGACAAGTGCTTAAATCAGAGAAGCTACTCTTGGTGGCATGATACATGTGATTCTCCAAATTGGGATTAGTTACAAATTGGTTTGGCTTTTAAGAACATAAACCAAAAATATGGTTCATGCCCACATGCCCATGGGTTTTCACATTTAGTTACTTCCCCATAATGACATTTACAAAATCCAACAATAATCCGTTACATAATAAAATCCTTTTTTTAAATAGCATGTTGGTTTTTCAACCATAAACCAACTTGTTACAACTTCTTTACAAATATGGCATGTTTGTTTTTGGTTGCAACCATGCATTAACTTCATAACAACTCAAGGAATAAAATAAATGAGTAATATGCGAGTAATTTTTCCACTCACTTCAAATATTAATCATTTTACAATTTCTCATGAGTAAATGCATGAATGTCCTAAAACTCATTTCAAGCACAAATGCATGCATGCTAGTCATCATGCCACTTCATCATGCCATGTCACCATGCCACATCAGCATGCCATGTCATCATACCACATCATCATGCCATTTAGCATGCCATGTAATCATGCCACATCATCATGCCATGTCAGTATAATGCACTTTTTGACTACCACGTGACAGCTTGAGGGAGTGCCACGTGGCACTTCAGCCAAAATTTTCCCTATTGGGGCCAAACTTCAAAACGCAATATCTTTTGCATCCGGAGTCCGTTTGACACTCCGTTTGCACCGTTGGAATCCGCTTGACGAGCTCTTCGACATGGTACTATTTTTATTTCAATATGATGACTTTGAAAACTGGCCTTTTTAGATCCTCCCAGATCAAGAGGCTTCGTGCGTCTTTTGAAGAAGGACACCACCTTTTGTTGGGATGAGCAAGCCTAGGAGTCCTTTGATGCACTCAAGCGAGCCCTAGCATCGGCCCCGGTGATTAGTCCCCTAGACTATAGCCGTGATTTTCTACTTTATGTGGCTACGTCCATGGAAATGATTAGTATGGTTTTTGTTCAAGAGAATGAGGAGCTCCAAGAGCATGTCATATACTATCTGAGTTGGAATCTTATTGACGCGGAGATTCGTTATTCTCATGTTGAGAAGCTTGCTTTAGCTACCATACATGCGGTTCAATGGTTGAGACATTATATTCTCCTTCGCAAGACCTTGGTTGTAGCCCATGTCAATCCGTTTCAATTCATCCTCACTCGAAGGATGACAGGGGGAAAACATAATAAATGGATTGTCATCCTACAAGAATTCGATCTCGAGTTTGTTTCGGCAAAATCGAAGAAATCGTTAATTTTTGTAGAGCTTATATCAGATTTCCCAAGCAAGGTCGAGGAGTTGATTTGTGAAGATACGTTTATCGATGAACACATCTTCTTAATATCAACTTTAGACCCATGGGATGGGGATATCATTATATATTTACAAACATTGAAGGTCCCCACTCACCTCTCACGGGATGAACGATGACGATTATGTCACATGTCTAAGAATTACCTCATAGTGGATAACACTTTGTACCACCATGGGGTAGATTCCATTTTATGATGTTGTTTAACTCATGAGGAGGCCGAGGTAGTGTTGAATGATTTCCATGGAGGGGTGTGTGGTGGTCATTTATCTGGGCTTTCTACAGCCCAAAAAATCTTAACAGTGGGTTATTTCTGGCCGTTGATCTTTAAGGATTGTGTAGATGCAGTCAAGAGGTGCCACCCTTTCCAGGTGTTTGGACGTAATATGCGCTCAAAACCTTCCCCGTTACATCCCATCATCACCGCCGATCCCTCTCTAAGTGGGGGCTTGATTTTAAGGATTGCAACCCAACTTCAGCTAGGGGGCATCATCATATCATAGTGGTTGTTGATTACTTCACGAAATGGGTTGAGGCTATGCCTACAGTTAAATTCGATGGTGAGACAGCCGCACACTTTGTATTCAACCAGATTATTACTCGGTTCAAGATTCCAAAAGAGCTTGTCATTGACCATGCCTCACACTTTTAGAATCGTATGATGGAAGAGTTGGCATCAAATTTAGGGTACAAGAAAGAGCATTCCTCCTCTTACTACCCTCAAGTGAATGGATAGGTAGAAGCAGTGAACAAATCAATCAAATCCATTCTCCAACGAACCATCACACAAAGCAAGAATAATTGGCACATTATGTTATATCCTGCTTTGTGGGCATATAGAATCGCTGTTAAGACTGCCACAGGTTTTTCTTCATATCAACTTGTACATGGAGTGGAGTCGGTATTGCCGGTTGAATGCAAGATTCCTTCTTTGAAGCTAGTCGTAGAAATCTTACCAGACACTTCCCCATTGGAGGAGCGTTTGGTCCACCTTGAGCAACTTGATGAGCAGCGTCGAGATGCCTTGGTGGCTCTAGAAGTAAATAAATGTCGCATAAAGGTCCAGTACGATAAGTCTGTCCATCTAAGGAGGTTTAGTGAGGGAGACTTGGTCCTTTTGTGGGATCAACCGAAAGAACCCTTAGGGGTAGGAAAGTTTAACCCCATGTGGCATGGTCCTTACATCGTCAAACATGTGTTAGAGAAGGGCGCTTACAAGTTAGTGGATTACGAGGGAACGGCCTTGGCGAAGCCTAGGAATGGGCTCTATCTCAAGAATTAATATGCATTATTTTCAGCCAAGGCTGGTATTGTATATTATTGTACAGTTTTTCATAGTTAGGTATTTTTCTTATAGTGATCGGGTTTGTGATTAGTTTTTGTTTCTTTTGGCAGATGTCAATGGAATCTTCCACCTACATAGGATTCGCGGATGGTGTGAGCCATCACACTCAACACTCAGCCTCTACTGCTTGGGTGATTTATACTCCTATGGGTCAGGTATTGTCTTCAGGAGGCTTATGTTTACGGCCATATTCAAACAATGTTGCTGAATATAGTGCCGTTATTGAGCTTCTGCAGGATTCCATTTCACATTGCGTTCTCTCTCTTGAGGTACGTCTTGATTCAGAGTTAGTAGTGTCACAGCTTAATGGTTTGTACCATGTTAGAGATTTGACATTATTAAGAATATTCTTACGTGTGAGATTATTAGACGACAATTTGACAATATAACATACATACATATTCCAAGAATTAATAATCAAGTTGCTGACTCATATGCTAACTACGTGTTAGATTGGCATTTGTTTCATACACAATAAATTCATCACAAACACAAATTTTTACACATGTAAATAAATAAACAGATCATCATAAAAATTTTATAAACATCCAAAATGTGGTAATACATAGTGTCATGATACAAAAATGGGGCTCTTGAGCCACCAAAATATAATACATAGTAATACAAAATGTATCACTCCCAAGTATCTAAGCCTGTGGAGGAGGAGGGGGGTTGTGATCATGGGAGGTCACTACGGCTCTACCTAGCCACCGAAATAATTGCACCCATGCTCATGGTACACCCACCACCTGGCACTGCATAGCCTTAGGTAAGTCCTTGACTTGCGCCATGGAAACTCTATGTGTCAGCCTCACAAAGTTGGTACGAATGCTCTAGAGCGTTCACTCTGCATCCACACCCATGATATCATCTCCTCTTCCCCTTCGTCTATGATGAGGGAAGCCTTCAGGCCACCGTGGTCCCACATATTCATGCATATGGTAGATGTCACTATGTATTGTCACCCAAAAATATGTCTTTTGATTCCATATAATCAGAAAACACAAAAAAATTAAATAACTCAAAAATTTAAAGAGAGGGTCGAGATTCGTTACCTATGTCACTGTATGCCAATTCTGGTGGTAGCGACATGTCCGGGTCCCCCTGGAAATCTATCCCCACATAGGGGTAGTCATTGATATCAAATATCTGTTGTCACCACCACAGAAAGAACTCATCTGGATAGGGGTTGGACACCCTACCTCCCCCTAGCCTGTGCATCGCATCCGCTCAACGCCGTTGGGCCGTATCTCGAACCCCATGTAGAGGAATGTCAACTTTGGGGCTCAATCCTGGAACATGCTTGAAGAAAAACATGCTCAGTATACTGCTGAAATTGAAGTTTTGCACTCTGCCCATCTTACACTCACTGAGCTGGTGTTTCATGTTGCTCAGTAGTGTAGTGCTCCAGTCATTAACCATGGGTCTCATGCACTCCACTACATAGAACATCAAAGACCGTGAGGCCTGGTGGAGTGAAGCCAAGCTTGCTATCTTGCCCAGTGTCAGTAGGATGGCATTTAGGCCCAGCAACTATATAGAGTTGGTTGGGATCTGACTCTCCACCTTCTCCATGTCTGGATAGCAGTACATCGCAATGTACTCATCTATAGTCAGGCCACCTCCGGGATCGCGAGAATGTAGGTTCACTACTTCCCCCTGTCAGAAAAGTCCAGTAATAAAGTATATCTCCTCCACCTCTATGGTGAGGGACATCCCATCTATCTGGAAGGAATCAAATTCTAGATCCCAGTAATCCACCAGCATCTGCAAAAGTCTTGGTTTGGCCCTTAAGCCACCAAGACACCAAAATTTGTAGAGCCCACATGCACATAGCGCTTATTGAGCCATTAGATCAGCCCTTACTACCTCCTCTACATCAGCATGTTCACGTTCTCTCCATTCTAGGACCATCCTGCAAAAAAAATTGCAAGTTTTCCCATTAGAATACTTAAAAAATATCATACGCGGCCGCATACGCGATTGTTTTCCAAACAGCCATGTATGTACACGACTGTGAGGGCATTTTCCATGTATATCCAGCCCTATACGCGGAAAAACCCTCGATTTTTGTGTGGGCCGCAGCGCCTATTTTGGATTGGCCTAGAAAACCCAAATAACCATGGAATTTGGTAAAAATTGGATCAAAATGGAAGAGAAGAGCATGGGTAAGTACCTAGAAGAAATGGTAGTGGATTCCGCCGGCTGGATCTCCTGGAATTCGCTGTTGAAAATCTGAGCTCAAATGGGTAAAAATTTCAAATGTTTTATAATGTTTTGAATTTTTTATTATTTATAGAATTTTTTTAAATTTTTGAAAATTTTTACCCCCTTTCCTATAGTTTGGACCATTTCTAATCATTTTAGACCGTTTTTGACCTAATTTACAATGTAGGAGACCTTTTTGAGTGCCATTTCAGCCGTTGGATTGACCCGTTCGTGCCGATCTCAGGTATCATGTCTAAACTGGCATATAGGTTAGGTTTCATCACCGTTTGCATTTTGCATGACCTTGTGATCGTTTCATTATAGCCTTAGGTACGAACCCACTCTATTATGTCACGAAACCTTCTTGCTGTTTTAGAAGTGCCATGGTATGAGTGGTAGAGCTTGACCTTACATGGGTACCCTAATTAGCGCCTTATTTTCATTTGGTGTCCATGCTGATGTTTTGTCATTTAGGGTGTGGGAGTCCGTTGTATAGTATTGCCATGACATTTTGCAAGAGCCTCATACTCCTCTTGATCTTTTGCTGGCGTATTTCCCTCAGGACTCCCTTATGTCAAGTTGTAATTGCATTATCATGAGCTTTTCCTACCTTATTGAGCTTTATGCTGGCTTCCCTGACATTGCGTTTCAACCATATTGCCCGAGCTTGTCTCATGTCTAGCCATGCAGAGCCATTTTATATATTCTTTGCAACTTGATTCCCTTTTTTACCGGGAGGGGATTTTTCCCCCAAGTGTCGCTATCCTACACATGTGTCCTTGCATTGAGCATAGATATGTTCCACTGCTTGGAACTAGTTTGTTTTCCCCTATGACACTTGTCTCCTCCTAGTATGTAACTATAAAGCAGTTTTATTCTTTTTCAAGATTTTGAAATATTCAAAAAATTCCAAAAAAAATTAAAAAACCAAAAAGCCGGACAAGGAAAGATGTTATCTTTGGAAGCTGTCGAGTCGTGTCGCCTTCGAATGGAGAACTGTATATCACATCCATTGGTTGGGTTTATAGTTTGACTTTAGGAGTTGTACTCATTTATCTGAGTTTATCTCCATCGACTGGTTAAGCTTCCAGTCTCCATGGAGCCTCTGTCGATGCCTCCTGTGTCGCAGAGATGTCCCAGTTTTATATATTGAGTCTATGCTACCTTTATTTAGTCATCATTCAACGTTATGATCTTGTTCAAAGGAAGTTGAAACCTGAGTCGGCCATTCCTCAGTTATCTTGACTTTGCATGTCGGCCATTCCCGGTACAGTTACTGGTTCGTGCACCTTATGATCGAGTCCTTCCACATCATACAACTTTGCTGAGTACCTCGTATAGGATGATGGGGAATGCCTTAATTCCCTCCTTCTAGTGGATTTCATCCCATCGACTTCAGATCATGTATTCTGGGATTGGAATCTAGAGTAATTTTTGAGTGCCTTGAGACTTGCAGTCATCAGTGGCAGGTTCTCTTGCCATCGACAATCTTTCAGAATACATCAATGTCCCCTGATCGATGGATCCTCTCAAGTGTTCGACCTCAACACATCTATTCACACTTGTTAGTTTGCACTCTAGTACCTTGATTCCCATTTTCATTATCGGTGGGTGATCTCGCGTCTATTAATGGTATACATCAATGACTGGTAATCAGACGATGGACTACTATGTTCGACCTTGACACCTCTATTCACATAGTAGGACATGTACTTGTAGCGGTTTGTGTAGAAGACCTTACAGATTGGTGGCATCTCTTATATGCTACCTTCTTGATCATGCCACTATTCTATATCTTGATCCCAGTATATGTCAAGCATTTCCATCCATTATGGAGATCTTGATCCATTATATATCTTCAGCCATTATGGAGATCATGGTCCTTTGTATATCTTCATCATGGAGATTCTGATCTATGTATATTGTACATGGCAATGACCACTTATGTGATATCTTGTGTCATTCCTATTCATGGCCATTGTACTCTTATGTATCTAGGACTACTATATGTATTTGCAATATGTGCAGAGTTGTATCATTGTACTATGCTGATTGGGTGGCTGGTCTTCCATTTGGGATCCTTCATCACTCCACTTCTGGGATGGACTTATAATGTATTTCGGCCATCGTATGACCCCTATGACCTCACACATTAGGGGGCATCTGTTATAGATGATTTTAACACTCCAGGTGAATTACACTTGTATGGCCTTCCCCTGTCCTTCTGTAGAGTCCTTAGACCCCTTGGACCATTTTTTTCCTTTGATGTTTCCTTGACCATCCCTAAAAACATGTAAAAATTAATACATGTGACTTTTAAACCTATAATCATGTATATACGCGGGTTTGACCCCTAAAACTTCGTACATTGGGATGTGTGCATAATCCAAATCCTTTTGGAGTTTTCCTTGACATGGATCCAACTCACTTGACTCCTGGCCTTCCCTATGCCTTGAGATCGCTCGGATTCGACCTTTCATTACCCCTTTGAAAAGCTATATAAGGAACTCTTTGGTACATTGAAGGCATGAGAGAGAATTGAGAGCAAAGAAACTATAGTCCATTGTTCCCGGAACTTACGCTTGAGTCTGCATCCCTTTGTCCCTTGGAGCACTTTTGTGTTCTTTCCAAGCTTGCCTTTTGCTTGTGATTTTTCTATTGAGAGATGGAGGATTGAGGTGGTGGAGGCCCAAGTGGGGGATTCAGTTTCTTCGATTCACAGACATGCCAACAGAGGTTGTATCCATTGTAATATCTGATTTTATATTAATAGAAATATCTTTTCCTGTCCAATAATGTATGTTTGAATGAATATTTTATCCCTGGATGATTTCAAATGCTTGTACATTGTTGATTATATATGCTAGAATAGATCTAACACCAATATATATAGTATGCTTGTCTTGTTTACTTATTGTTGAGGAAGTGATTTATTAATTCAAGCGGAAGTTGGAAAATTCAACAGGGATCTACTTCAACTGTCTAGAATAAGGTATGAGGTCTGATCCTTTAGTGTTAGATATTTAATTTCTATTGCATATTGGAAATGATTGATTTCTGGAGTCAAGATGTCTATTGTGGTACCCCAAGCCATAGGAATTTCTCTCTGTAACAGCCGCACAGAGTTGGTATGAATGCTTTGGAGTGTCTGCTCCGCATCCACACCCATAATGTCATCTCCTCTTCCCCTCCTTCTATGACGAGCGAAGCCTTCAGGCTACCATGGTTCTACATCTGCATACATATGATAGGATGTCACTATGTGTTGTCATGCAAAACCATGTATTTTTGAGTTTATATATATCAAAAAACACAAAAAAAAATTAAATAATTCACAAAACTTAAAAAGAGGGTTGGGATTCATTACCAATGTCACCGTATGCTGATCCTGGTGATAGAGGCATGTCGGGATCTCCCTGAAAATCTATCCCCATATAGGGGTAATCATCGATGGCAACTATCTGCCGCTGCCACCATGGAAAGAAATCAGCTGGATAGGGGTTGGACACCCTACGTCCACCCAGTCTGTGCATCACATCTTCCAAATGTCGTTGGGCTGGATCTCGAACCCCTTGAAGAGGAACGTCAACTCTAGGGCTCAATCTCGGAACATGCTCAGTATGCTGCTGAAACCGAAGTTTCGGACCTTGCCCATCTTGCACTCGCTGAGCTGGTGCTTCATTTTTCTCAACAACATAGTGCTCCAATCATAAACCATGGGTCTCATGCACTCCACTACATAGAACATCAAGGTCTGCGAGGCCTAGTGGAGTGAGGCTAGCCCTACTATCCTATCGAGTGTCAGTAGTATGGCCTTTAGGCCTAGCACCTGTATGGAGTTAGTTGGGATCTAACTCTTGAACTTCTCCATGTTCGGATAACAATACACTGCTATGTACTCATCTATGGTGAGACCACCTACGAGCCTGCAAGAGCGTAGGTTCACCACTTCCCCCCGTCGAGACAATCCAGTAATGAAGCATATGTCCTCCACTTCTATGGTGAGGTACATCCCGTTGATCTGGAATGATTCTGAGTCAGGATCCCAGTAGTATACTAGCATCTGCAACAGTCTTGGTTTCTCCCTTAAGCCACCAAGACACCAAAACTTGTAGATCCTACATGCACGAAGAGCTTGTTGTGCCATTAGATCACCCCGTACTGCTTCTTCTACATCCCCGTGCTCTCGTTCCCTCCATTCTAGAACCATCCTGCACATTTATTTAAAGTTTGGGTCATTAGATGTCTTATAAAAACTTGAACGCAGTCTCATACGCGACTGTTTGCTAAACAACCGCGTATGTACGTGACTTTGGGGCAATTTTCTGCGTATATCCAACGCTATACGCGGAAAACTCCTCGATTTCTGCATGGGCCGATGCACATAATTTAGGATGGCCTAGAAATCAAATTAGACCATGGAAAATTGAAAAATTTACTTGTAAATGAAAGAGCAGGGCATGGGAAGTTACCTGGAAAAAATGGTGTCGAATTCCGCCTGCTGGATCTCTCGGAATTCGCGTTTGAAGTTTTGAGCTAAATTGGGTAAAAATTTCAAATGTTATATAATGTTTTGAATTTTTTACTATTTATAGAAATTTTTCAAAATTTTGAAAATTTTCACCCCCTTTTCTATAGTTTTGGACTGTTTCTAACCCTTTTGGACCGTTTTTGACTAATATATGACGTAGGAGACCATTTTGAGCGTCGTTTCGATCGTTATTTTGACCTGTTCGTGCCGATTTCAGGTATGATGTTTAAAATGGGATATAGGTTAGGTATCACCTCCATTTACATTTTGCATGACCTTATGACCTTTTCATTATAACCGTAGGTACGAACCCATTCTATCTTGTCAGTGAACCGTCTTGCTATTTTAGAAGTGACATGATGTGAATGGTAGAGCTTGACCTTACATGGGTACCCTAGTTAGCTCCTTGTTTGCATTTGGTGCCCATGTCAACAGTTTGTCTTTTAGGATGTGGGAGTCCATTATATAGTATCACCATGACATTTCGCAAGATCCTCATACTCCTCTTGATCTTTTGCTGGCTTGTTTCCCCAAGACTCCCTTATGTCAAGTTGTAATTGCATTATCATGAGCTTTGCCTGCCTCATTGAGCCTTATGCCAGCTTCCCTGACTTTGAGTATCAGCCATACAGCCCGAGCTCATCTCATGTTTATCCATGCAAAGCCTTTTTATATATCCTTTGTATCTTGATTCCCTATTTTTACTGGGAGGGGACTTTCCCCCGAGTGTCGCTATCCTACACATGTGTCCTTGCATTAAGCATAGGTATGTTCCACTGCTTGGAACTAGTTTGTTTTCCCATTTGACACTCATCTCCTCCTATTCTGGAACTATAAAGCGATCATGGGTAGACCTCCAATATAGAGAAATCTATAGATTATGTCCCTCCTACCCACACAAATGTGGTTAGCCCCCCATCCAGTTCAGGTCAGCCCTTGGGGGCACAACCTGTAACTAATAAAACCTCTTGGGGGTATGGTTACACAGCAAATGAAGTACCTGTAGGAAACATTAGTTATCAACCTAACCCTATAGGAATGCTTTATGCTGGAATTCCATATCCTGGTAATACTTTCACGCCATGGGTGCAACCTAACTGGTCCTACATGCCAGCTATGGGGGGGATACATATACATACTGCGGTGGGTGCTGGAGGACCACCTTATGGAGGTTCTGCCCCTGGGGGGCCTAATGGTCCTGGAGGGCCTGGTGGATTTCCTCCTTACGGTCCTAATGGTCCTAGTGGTCCTGGGGGGCCTAGTCGCTTCCCTCCTAATGGTCCCGGAGGGTCTGGTGGCCCTTCTCCTAGTGGTTTCGGAGGCTCCAGAGGTCTACCTTCCAGGGGTCTTGGAGGGTTTGGTGGTCTAGGTGGTCCTGGTGGTCCCAATGGTCCCGGTGGTCCCAGAGGACCTGGTGGTCCCGGAGGCCCTGGTGGTCCTCCTCTCAAAGGCCCTGACAGTCCTAACGGTCCTGATCCTGAAAATCAACCCCCTATGGGCAGATCTTCCGATGCTTCTTCATCACAACAACATGTCTATCAATATACTTACGGTCCTACTGGTGCTTATATGTGTTGATGTATTCGTAACTTCGGAATGTATTCATCTATGTATCTTATGTCTTGTAAC
This sequence comes from Pseudotsuga menziesii, assembly GCA_001517045.1. Classification (NCBI taxonomy): domain Eukaryota; kingdom Viridiplantae; phylum Streptophyta; class Pinopsida; order Pinales; family Pinaceae; genus Pseudotsuga; species Pseudotsuga menziesii. The sequence goes on along the minus strand of LPNX011004469.1, from coordinate 226,623 downwards.
CTGATGTTTATTCTGGGATGTATCTATTATGTAATTGAGTCATGTTTTCATGCCCCAATGTTCCGATTGGGAGGAGCTATAATGTAAATAGGTCATGTCAAGTCATTGTGGGTAACCCTCCTATTGTCTAAGGGTTAAAGTCCCTACAGTTCTGGGGCACTAGGGTTATTAGACTCTCCTAGAGAGGTCGGCCCTAGTAGGGTTTTAGTCATGCCCAAATTAGTATAAATAGAGAGCTGGACTCTCTATTTAGTACACATCACATACACACTTAAGTGTAGCACATAGTTGAGGAAGGAGAATACACTGGGGCTAGATAAGAAGAAGGTTACTACTGTCGGGAGATCACTTACTGTTTTGGGATTTTCTATTTTGGTGCTGATTCTATCTTTGAGGAAGTTGCGGGGTTTTATCGATTTATGGTTTCCCCAAGGAAAAACATTGTGTTCATTATCTCTTGTGTTTGATTGTTGTGCTTTGTTTGGGTACACAGGGTACTCCCAAAAGACCGAACACCTTCAGTAACCGCTTCACACAAATAGATCACAAATCAACACACCGATGTTTGTCACGTGGTTAAAACCTTCGAGAGTGAAACAGTCCATGGCCCCAGCCAAATAGCTACTTGGAGCAATTTATTATGCAAAATAAATAAAGTTACATATGAGCTTCTCATAATCGATCAACTAGCCAAGGACCCTCTATGCTCTTTAAATAGAGATCATAGACCAATCGGGTGTTAAGCCACGGATCAATGGTAGGTATGATCTAAGAGAAGTTGAACTGTCGGATCACTCTATGTTTAGAACATATCTTGACCATCGGATTAGAATATTTACAAATGAATACTAAAGAAACACACTTTTACCTAACGGATATATTACACAAGTTGATCTTAACTAACTCCTAAGTGTCTAAATATCCTAACATCCCCCCTTAAGAACAACTTGGGATAGGATTGAAAGATTTACAAAAGTGACACTATTAAGAGAAGGAAGGAGGCATTGGAGCCTATCCCCCCTTAAGGACACATTCCTGAACTCCTAAAATAGACTAAAATTTAGAAAACTTTGCTTCTATAAGAGACTTGGTGAAGATGTCTACAACTTGATCATCTGTAGGGAAATAGAGCACTTCAATAACACGATCATGGACAAGATTTATGATGAAGTGCATGTGTAGATCAATGTGTTTTTTACGCTGATGTAGAACTAGATCTTTGGCAAGCTTGATGGCACTTTGATTGTCGCACCAAAGTGGAGTAGGCTGCTGCTGCTCAAATCCAAACTCTGAAAGGATCCGTCGAAGCCATAAAGCTTCCTAACTGGCATTAACTGCGGCTTGATATTCTGCTTCTGCTGAAGAAAGAACAAGAGCTTGTTGTTTCTTACAAGCCCAAGTGACATGTCCAAATCCCAAACTGAAAACATAACCTGCAGTAGACTTTTGATCATTAGGATCGTCGGCCCAATCTAAATTAGTGAAACCAACCAACAAAGGTTCCCCCCCTGTACTGTAATGAATCCCAAACTGAATTGTACCTCAAATATATCGAAGTATTCTTTTGCTACTTTCTAGTGACTTTCATGAGGAGTTTGCATATAACGGGAAACACGACCAATGACAAAGGAAAGGTTAGGATGGGAATGAGTCAAGTATAAAAGACTACCAACAAGCTGACGATACAAGGTGGCATCTACTTCAGGGGAAGTACAAGTGATAGAAATTTTGACTCCAGACTAGAAGGGAGAAGGGGTTGGTTTACAATCTTCCATGTGGAAGCGACGAAGAAGGTCACAAGCATACTTAGACTGGGAAAGAAAGATTCTTTCTTTGGTTTGCAAGACTTGGAGACCAAGAAAATAATGCAAATGTCTTAAGTCTGACATTTCAAAATTTGCTTAAGACTGGATTTCACATGGGTTATAAGTTTAGGGTCACTACCAGTAAGGATAATATCATCAACATAAAGAACAAGTATGATGAGATGGTTTCCTACTTTCTTGGTATAGACATTGGGCTTAGAATGGCATCTAGAAAAACTAGTGTCAAGGAGAAAGCTATCCATTTTGGCATACCAAGCTCTAGGAGCTTGCTTAAGGCCATATAAGGATTTCTTAAGGAGAAAAACAAGGCTAGAGTTATTCTGAACATATCCAGGAGGTTGTTCCATGTAAATTTCCTCATGTAAATCACCATGTAAGAAGGCAAACTTGAAATCCATTTGATGGACTTCCCAGTTATGTAAGGCTGCAAGGGAAAGAACAAGGTAGATGGAGTTCATTTTTGCTATAGGAGCAAAGGTTTCATTGTAGTCAATCCCTTCAACTTGGGAAAAACCTTTGGAAACTAACCTTGCCTTAAGTCTTTCAACACTTCCATCTGATGCATACTTAGTTCTGTAGACCCATTTACATCTGACAAGTTTTCTTTCTTTTGGAAGAGGAACAAGATCCCAAGTATCATTCGCCATTAAGGAACGATATTCTTCATCCATAGTTGCATTCCAATCTGGATTTCCTGAAGCTTCTGCAAAAGTTTTTGGATCATGATTCTCAGAAACTTGAGCTAAAAGAGAAGATGCTCACTGAAACTAAGAACATGTTCGACGTTGATCTCTAGGATCACTGGCAAGATCACCAGCTGCTTCACATGTTGAATGGACCCATCGATGAAGTATTGGTGCTGGTGCAATTGGAGGAACATAAGCAGGCGGAGGTGGATTTTCATGCTCACTGTCATCATCATAAACTGGAGTTGGAAACCTGTCAAGGAAGCTGGAAGAAGAATAAGAAGAAGACACAATCGCCGAATCAGGCTCGCAGGCCAAAGATGGCACACCCGCCAAGTTAGGCTCACAGGCTAAGAGATTTTCATCAAATTTAACATCTCTTATAATGATTATATCATGAGAATGTGGCTGAAGAAGTCTATAACCTTTTACATCTTCAGAATATCCAACAAATATGCACTTTTCACTTTTAGGCTGCAATGCTTTCCATTTTTCATCTGGAATGTGAGCCCATGCTTCACAACCAAACACACGAAAGTGACTTACATCTAGTTTAATTTTACTCCATGCTTCTTCTGGTGTTATACTCTGTAAAAATTTAGTGGGTGTGCGTTTAACTATGTAATTTGCACAATTTATGGCCTCAACCCAATATTGAAGACTTAGTCCTTTAGATTGGATCATACAATTAGCCATTTCTTTTATAGTGTGGTTCTTCCATTCAGCTACACCATTTTGTTGTGGTATATATGGAACAATGTGTTGTTGTTGGATTCCTTGTTCAGTGCAGAAAGTAGTGAACTTGTTGTTAACATATTCTCCTCCATTGTCAGATCTTAACTTAATAATTTGATGACCAGATTGTTTTTCAACAAGGGCCTTGTAGGCCAAGAACATGTTAAATACTTCGCTCTTAAGTTTTAAGAAGTAAACCCAAGTGTGTTTGGAGTAGTCATCAATGAAAGTTAAGAAATATTTGAAACTAGAAAAGGAAGCAGATGGAAGAGGGCCACAAAAGTCACTATGCACAAGCTCTAAGGGAAACGAGGCATGCCAAGAGGCACGTTTGTCAAAACTATCACAATGATGTTTTCCGAGTACACAACTGGAACAAACACCATCTTTGCAAGATACCAGCGAAAGACCAGTCACCATATTTTATTTACATAGTTTTTGCAATGAGCGATAATTTAAGTGACCAAATCGCTCATGCCAAAGTTTGCTCAAGTTATCACTATGAGAAACAAAAACTGAAGGAAAAGGTAATGACCCAAAGTTGTTAAATTTGTAGAACCCGGTAATATCATCAACAGTTCCAATAGCAAGGACATTTTGAGGATTTTTAAAATCCTTGATTACGACTTGGTGAGGTGTAAATGTCACAATTTTACCTTCACTTGAATGAGTAATTTGATAGACTGATAACAAATTGCAGGAAATTTTTGGAACACATAGTACATCATTGAAATGACCATTTTCTATTGGAAATATTCCAGATCCTACAACACTTAGAGATCTATCATCACCAACAAATATTTGTTTGGTGTTACATTCACACATAGTAGAAAAGATGGCTTGATCCTTAGCCATATGTGTAGCTAGGGTTTTATCCCTAGCTTGTGCGAATGAGCACCTACTAAGGGGAATGGATTCCTTAGTAGCAGTTCAATAATATGTGAAATAAAAGATGCTAAACAGTAATAAAAATTAATCTAAACATGTTCATGAAGCAAAACAGTAAAAAGTAAAGAATGATTTTTTATTGATCTGACCTCCAATGTGGAGGTTGGTGAAGCCCGTTGCGCTGATCCGAGAGGTTGCTTCGAGCTCCAGCTGCTCCTTCTCTTTCTCCAATGGTGGAAATGGGCCAAAAGGGGCTCTCACGGTGAAAGCAGCTCAATGGTGAGCTAGGATTTCAAGAGCAATTTTGGCAGAGGCAGGATACTTGTGATTGTGGATGTGAAATAAGGGGTCTCCACCCCTTATTTATAGTTGGAAACCATGCGGTTTTAGGTCAGTTGTTTAGGGTTTTTTCCTCCTTTTCCTCATTATTTTATATTTTTTCTCCTTTTTTGGAGATTTTTGCTTTTTTAGAGGAATTTTGGATATTTTTGGAGGAAAAAAGGGTTTTATGGCCTTTTGGAGACATTTTAAGCCTTTTGGAGACTTTTTAGATGGTTTTATGGGTTTTTGATGGAAATATGGTAGGAAAATGGACAAATGAGCCATGTAATGGGGTAGATGAGGTAGTGAACCATTTTTGGGTGTTAACAGATTGCCCCCTGATGTGCGAGGGCAGGAGCTCATCGTATGGCCGATGGACATCATAAGTCATATATGTTTTTCCTGGGGTGTGGAGAAGAGAAGGAACCAACTGAAGCCCGGAACAACGATCCCGAACCAACTGCAAAGACTGAAAAGTACATAACCTCAATAATGGATGAGGAATCATCTGATCATATGGACGAGGCGGGCATTCCCATGCTCGTATCAAGATACACAAAAATAACTGTGAGGCCCAAAAAGAGGGACCTGTAGGATACATAGGAAACCACTGTGTATATCATAAGTGTCTAGAGGGGACACAAATATGGAACATACTATTGGGCTGACCATGTCTGAGCTGAACAACTGATGCACTGGAATGACAGCAGTGCTACTGAATGTGGTTCCAAAGGAGCTGATGAGCTGCTGGATCAAAGTGACAACGGTCATACTTGCAATGGTACACTGATCTGGAACTGAACTGGGTACTCAAGGAAGCATGGAACTGGATGGCTTCCGAATAAAATCTCCAACGCAGCCCGGACATCCATGGGAACATATCACTGGGCGTTCCAAAGTGACTCACCAATGTGCTAGAGTCGGGGGAAATCCGGGGTCTTCGACACATAATGGAAAGGATATACATCCTACGCGATTCTTAACAATGCGATTAAGGTGCTGAAGTCGAGCATGTGAGAAACAACTATTCGGAGAGGCAATGATGACTCCTCCCAAAATGGTCCGTAGGCACTCACCACAGATGGTGATGGGTCCAAGGCACAGGGGCCTCTGGGTCTATCCTCTGGAATAGAGGGGCTGTCGTCGACAGAGGGAGACCTGCAACTATCAAGGCAATGATGTTTCCTTGACAGGAGCGCGAGGTGAAAAACCGAACTGTGATCGTACTGATGGCAAGAGTGATAAACTGGGGGAAATAACTGGGCAAGTAGAGTGGGTGGACTCAAACTTCCTTTGTTCAGAGTATGATGGCGGGGATGATTGGGCAGCATATGAGACTGACTAGTGGTAAAGGGATCATAGCGGTATAGGATCTGAGGGTGAATGGGCTGAGGGAGACTCAAGCTGTGGTAAAATGGCAGGAGATTGCAGAATACTCTGAACAAAGGCGACCTGATTGGGGGTGCTACCAAGAGGATTGATCATAGTGCCAAGAAGCGCGGGGGGACTTCTTCATGGGTTAGGGAACTAGAAGAATGGTACTGTCATGTGGATTTTATGAGCCCAGGACAGTTCACGCTCGTGGTTGCTTTCAATTTTAAGGAGTCTGAAAGCAAATAAGAAGACTCTGAAGTAATAGAATGGTACTGTCGTGTGGATTTTACGAGCCCAAGACAGTACATGCTCATGGTTGCTTTCAATTTTAAGGAGTCTAAAAGCAAATAAGAAGACTTTGAATTAATGGAATGGTACTGTCGTGTGGATTTTACGAGCCCAGGACAGTACATGCTCGTGATTGCTTTCAATTTTAAGGAGTCTGAAAGAAAATAAGAAGACTCTGAATTAATGGCCAAGCAAGGAGGAAGTGTTCAATCAAGGAATATTTATGATGACCAGGACTGAGGGTGGGGGGGAACACTGATGGGCCTCCTTGCGGGGTGAATGAATGGTGGAAAAATAATGAAACATTTGCAGTATGACAGGAGTGGATGGCTCATGTAAAAAGTGTGAAACAATTCGATAACGGCCGATGTGGCGCGCAAATCGAAGCGGTAAGGTGTAAGGACGCAATGTGGAAATTGTACCAAGTGAGAGCGAGAACTGATCTCAAGCATCATCACGAACTCGGAAAAAGGAATCCAGCGATATCAACAGTGTGAAAAACGGAGAACGGTCGAAGTGGCACGTAAACCGAGACGACTAGTGGTGTCTAAAAAATGGGTAAAAAATGACATAGAGAAAATAATGCAACAAGGTGACCATCGGGATGGTCTCGTCGTGCTGATTCCAATGGTGGAAATGGTTCGGAAAACGGACTCCGTATGGGTTCAGAATGGCCAAACAAGAGAAAAGTCAACGGACTATAAATAGTAAGTGGGCCCAACATGACATGTGTGATTTGACTAGTGGACTTTGACTCGTGATCACAGTGGACCAGAGCTGAGGTGTCGTTTCTGGATGATCTGACCAGTCAATTGCAGAGTTGGGAGATACAGGTATTCCGTTAAACTCATACCTACATTTTTTTGGGTTTGGGGGGTGGGTAGTGGGTCCCAAGGGATGATTTGTACGGTCCATGTGGGTGGACCGCGGGTTTGGTGGGTGAAACCGCGGTCTCAGACCGTGGGTTTAGACCGGGATAGCTGCGGTTGCGGACCGCGGGTTCAGACCGGGACAGCCGTGGTTGTGGACCGCGGGTTCAGGCCTAACAGTCGCGGCTGTAGGCCTGGCAGCCGCGGTCGGAGACCGCGGCTGTAGGCCTGACAGCCGCGGCCGGAGACCGTGGCTGTAGGCTTAACAGCCGCGGTCGGAGACCGCGGTTGGGGGCCGAGCTGTTTCGGTTTTTTGGATGAGTGGGAAGGTCTATTAGTTTAACATGAGCCTGATGAGACTTTATTGTGTGATTGACAGGATGCCATAGGTGTTGTGGAGAGAGCGAGAGATCCCGGACGAGATCGTGACTATTGTTCGAGAGGATCGCCGGGTGCGGTCGATGCTAGGGATTTTTGGACTGCTGAAGTTCGCTGAGGTGCCTATGATGCGGTCAGCAGGATTGCTGCTGAACCGGTTGGTTGGTTTCTAGGAGCCAGAGATACTGGCGTTTCGAGTGCAGGGAGAGAGGGTGGACCTCACCCTGACTGATGTGTATTTCTTGATGGGGTTTCCCTACCTAGGGAGGGTAGCAGATACACAGCCACGGGTGTCTGCGGACCTTGATATGGATGATATGTTGGAACGGTTCTGTTGGCCAGAGGCTCAGGTGCATCAGAATGCACTCTTGGTGCGAGACCTTCAGGAGCCAGCAGTACGGGCGATGGCAGCATGTGTGGTGCGTGTTTTGGGGTCCCATTCACCGGAGAAGGTGTCTGGGGGTCAGATGCAGCTCATGGAGCATGTACTAGCCGGGACTTATTTTGCGTGGGGCCAGATGTTCCTGACCTGCGTGCAGTGACAGCTGACCGCAGCGAAGGAATCTGGTAAGGGGTTCTGCTATGGTTCATTTTTATGTGCCTTCTTCATGGAGAGGGTCCCCACACTGCGGCCGCGGGTGCTGGTCAGAGCGGGAGGCTTGAGGGAGCCTCGGATGGTGCGGTGGGGAGAGATGATGCGCCGCCGTGGTTGTGGGGACGTTAGGCGGTACTTTACACAGGAGCTATACTTGCAGTGGCTCCAGCTACCACTGACGCTGGAGGAATATCCATATAGGGATATGGACTTTACTGGAGATCCAGATGCGCCACGGCCACCAAGACAGGCATGGGGGCCAGATGGTATGTATGATTTGATTTGCATTTTCCAGTTTTATGTATATGAGATATGGTTGATATATTGTGACTGACAACTGGGTGTTTTGCAGATGTGGGTCCGAGGCCGCCGCCAGGGCATGTGGCGTGTAGAGGGATTGTGGCCGTTCCAGCTTTGCCTGGGTGGGGGGAGGTGCGTCGTTGAGATGCAGAGGGGACACTGGAGTCCGTACGGGTGCTGCTAGATCGGTTGCTGGTGGGAGTGACTGACGAGGGATGGTGGGACCTGGATCCGGACGTGGTCCAAGATTGTATGAGGGCACCTCGGGATTTTAGATCGATTGCGATCCGGGTGGCCCTATTGGCGGACAGGGCACGGGCACAGGAGCCCAGACGGGATGAGGACTCGCCAGAGGAGGAGCGAGGAGAGGAGTCAGAGGCAGCAGACACTGACAGTGATGCAGGGTATGACTCTCATTAGGGAGAGTAGGGGGATCCCCCCGATTTTTTGTAGCTACAGCCTGTACCTTATGAGGCTTTGAGGGATGTATATACATTTTTTGTAGAGCTGAGTACAGGGGTACTCAAGACATGTATAGCACTGTAACATGTATTTTTTGATATGTATATATTTATGCACATGGGTGCACCTTTGTGTGATGTTGTTTCATTTGTACGCACGTGGATGCGCTTGATGATGTGTTGTATGTTTGTATTGCACGTGGATGCAAGTAATCTAGGGTGTTGGGCACGTGGATTCCCCCTGTGTATTTTATGTGATGCGACATGGTGTATGTATGATTAGGAACGGGGATGCCCTATAAATGTGGTTTATGGTTTATGTTCATGGATGCAAATGTTGATGCAATGCAGACTTTTTGGTTGTTTATATTTATTTGGATGAGATGCTATGGAATAATGATGCATGATGGAGGTGTTTAAATGGTGTGATTGATATGCCAATCTAGGATGTTATTGGCCATTTGATCGATGACACTATTTTGAGCTCTTGGGACATGTGTGAATGTGATGGATTCAAACTGTCGGCTAAGTTGTTTTGTACGCAGGAATTTTCTAAAGAGACAGGGATCACGTACCTGGTAGCAATTGTTGAGCTAGGAGACAAGTAGCTGGGAGTCTAAAAACACATGAAGGTGACATATACCCATCTGGAGGGCAGCAGTCAGGAGATCGGTCACAGCATCGTCAACACTCAAGCGGATAGTCGTGGGCGGGATTGACCGTATGGGCAGGGTAGCAAAGCCCGAAACTCTCGAAAGAGCCCCCAGATACGAATACAATCCTGGCTATATCACCGGTGCTACACAGTTCCTGACCAGGGGTTATCCCAATCAAAAAATGCTCACACTACCTAGTGCTTGACTCCCTCTTGAGAGGAGCTTCCTGAGAACGCTGGTTATATCAAGGATTTCACACACTCCCTGGACAGACACCTAGTTGTTGTTGTTTTGTGATCTTGGAGAATTAACTCACAATGAACTATTCCAAGATCCTAAAACCTAAGCTTGTTGGTGCACCCTAGAAAAGAAAAGAGTGTAATTCATTTAATTTAGCGTTGATTTTAGTTGGCTTTATTACTCAAAAATAGGATATGGTTGTGCAACTAATGGTGTTATGACGCAACAAGAAGTAAAATGCACACCTAACAATCAATGCAAATGCATTGTGTCCATGAAAAACAGGGTATGCATACTACGTG